>VZTD01000062.1:1186329-1202540 GCA_013397725.1 Rhagologus leucostigma | reverse complement strand
CAGCTCCCGCCGCCGCCGCTGCCGCCGGAGCCCCGCCGGTCTCGGCCTGCTGCTCCCCGGCGCTCTCGGCCGCTTCATGCCCGTTCTGGGTGGCGCCGGCCGCCAGCTGCTGCTCCGCTTCCGACATGGTGCCCCGTCCGCAGAGGGAGAGGGACGAAAGGCGCCTGCGAGAGACGAGCGCGGGTCAGCGCGGCGGCTCCTCCCCGGCCGGGCCGGTCTGATCCGGTCCGCTCATACCCCTCCCCCTTCCCGCCGCCATCCCGCTCGTACTCACTTTAAAATCCGCTCCCAATAAAACTCGGGCCGACCGAAGTCTAATTAAAACCGCCCCGGCGCTGGTGCTGGAGCCGATCCCGCTCCCCGCGGCTGCTCCGCACCGGCCCCGCCGCCACCACTGCCTCCCCCTCAGACACGTACTCGGGCCCGCGCCCGCGACGCGTGGCCGGCTTTATACCGCCGGAGCCTGCGCCACACCGCAACAAGGCGTGTCCTGGTTGGTCATCGCCGTCTGTCACTCAGGGAGTTCCGCTCTCGCTGCTGGCTGCCCTGCCGGGGTGGGCGGGGCCCCGCTGGGAGAGGCGGGCGAGGCGGGACCGGGAGTCGCTGGCGGGGTCGGAACAGCCGCGGGCGGGATCGGGATCGGGATCGGGATCGGGATCGGGATCGGGATCGGGANCTGCGGCTGCGGCTGCGGCTGCGCTCCCAACACGGTCCGTGGTTCGGCCACGGCGGACCCGGGCCAGTGGGTTCCGCACGGGAACGTTCGGCTGCGGCTGGAGCTCTGTATTTACTTAGAGTGCCGCCCTGGTTTAGCTCGAGGTGTGTTACGGGCACTGAGTCAGTTACTCCAGGACGAGAGGTTTGCTTAATGTTTCCAGCTCTGCTGGTTTTGCAACCGAGAGGGGCCAGAGTTTGTTGTTTTTAAACTTAGCTTTGGATATTACATAACTCGGGGAGCTGGAGCGCTGAGCACGTGCCCGGGCCTTAATTCCTTTGGCCCAAGGATATGTCAACCTTGTTGGCAAAGTTGTGGGTGAGAAGTCCAGAAGACAACTGCTCCTTGTAACCATGCATTGTTGTACGGTATACAGCTCCTAACGTCCATTTGTCCATGCCAAAGGGGCAGATTTTGGCTTCTAGATATACAGCTAAAGCATACACACCTTTAAAAAAACCTAAAAGTTAAGCCCTTTGCTTGTGGGCAAAAAGTAACAATTATTACCTAACTTACTGCAGTAATGAGTGCACACGTTATTGCTCCACCCTCTGTCAAGTATGGCTTGTGGCTCAACTTTCATCTGCTGTTAAAACTCAGGAGTGCCCACAGCTACTTGTGAACAGAAATAGTGGCAATACGTTTTGTTAAGTGATCTGGTCTGGATCGTGAGCTGTCCTCCAGTGAGCTGCTTTTAGAACAGTTTTTATCCTAAATACAGTAGGTCAGAATTCATCTTTAGGGATGCCTGTCTCAACATAGGCTGCTGACAGGGTAGGGTACGCTATAAACAAACTCTCAACCAAAACTTTAGGCTGAACTTTGTAAAAAAACGTTCTGTGAAGTCAGGGCAGTAAAGACAGTAGAAAGAGCACCTAGCCAGTACACTTGAAAGTTGGAATGTCCTCAGGACAGGTTGTAGATGTTGGCTGATAGAGATGCTCACCTTTATGATAATATATTTTTATCGTTTTCTTGTATTGAACTTTAAATAGAATGTTAGAAGCAAATAATTTTTTGTAAGAAATCATAATTTATACCATGTTAGAGGAGCTTACCCCACATCCAGCAAAAGGGCTTCTTGTGATTTTTCAAAGGCAGCTTTGGCTTAGATTTTAAACCTCTCAGGTCTCTACCAAAAAGGCGTGGTTTGTGATTACAACCATCTAAGCCACTGTCTGTCAGCTAAGTGCATTCACTTAACACAGTGCTGATAGCCTGTCTAATTGGAAAATACCACACATTTGCTTAAGTCACAGGGAGCTAAGGCCACACTGAGGCTTGCAGGTTGCACGGTTGAAGTGGTGAACGTGCCCTGGTTCCCTGTCCACCTTCTTTTTGCAGGTTTTTGTGTATGCAGCTGTGGCAGGTGACTGCGGAAATACTTCTGTGCTGAAGTTACAAGTTGACAGACCAGCACCTGACAGTGAACTGAAATTTGCAGCAGTTTACATGGGTCTGTCAGGCTCAGCTGATGGACGTAACCTGAGCGCTTTGGATTATATATTTACAACTTCATTTTCTTGCAAGATTCACTGCCCATAACATCTGTTTTGTATTCCATCAAGCCTTGCTAAGAACGTGAATGATTGCCATCTCATTAGGACTTCTACATACATTTCCCTTTACTTTCTCTTCTCTTTCTATTTCCCCAGTTCTCTTTTTTGCTTTGCTGAACCTGTCTCATCTTTCCCTACCACTGGCACTTTGTCAGGTGTTTTCCTGTTCTTGCCTAACAGTGCTTTCTTTAAAGCCATGCTCATTTCCAACTGCCCATTTCTCTTGGTCAGGTCCCTCTTAGTCTCTGATCCCGGCGATTCCAAACAGCAGGCCCCAACTGGCAGGGCTCTCTGTGATTCCCAGTTGCCCCATGTTAACAGAGGTTTGGTTAAACCTTTTGTGTCCCATATCCAAGAGCAGAATAACAATGTGGTTGTAGACTGGCTAAGCAGCCTGGCTTGAGAACTGTGACTGGCCCAACTAACAAAGTCATCCTTTAGAAATCTAGACATCAAGGACTGAGAAATTTGAGAATATGGGTTGTTGTGTTTATTTTTTGTCTCACCAGGCCCCATCATGCCACAGGTAATTTTAAAGAATTCCTCTGGGCTGTGACTTGGGTTTTGGTCTTGCTTTTCACTCCCCATTCAAAGCCTGTGGTTAATCAAAGAAAAGAACACACATACCTTCTTGGGTGGTAATTCTCTCTATATGACACATTTACTGCTGAGAAAAAATCTATCATTGTTCGCCATTTTTTAATCCTGTAATTGCTATGTTTATTCATGGTGTTGACTGAAATTCCACTGAATTTTACTTGCATTTGGCTTTCTGATTTTGGGTCGAATTCTGCTGTTCTATCAAACTTGCAGTTTATGCCAAGCCTCACCCTTGTTGTCTGTTCATACCAGTTTTGTGCCATGCCTGTGTACATTACCTCCTTCTTTTTCTTGATCATCCTCTCCATTTCCTCACTATTTCTCATGTGTTGATTTTTGTAGCTTCTCTTCTTAAAAAAAAAGAGAGAAACAACATATCATTCACTGCCTTGAAACTTGGTGTAATTTATCTGTTTCCCACATCCTATGCCTGTCTTGTCTAAGTTGATTGTAAGCATCTCAGGTCACAGACTGCCTACTCTATACCAAACCCCACGCTATAGAAAGCTTCTGTCTGAGTTAGTCTCTAGGCACAGCATAAATAAATACATTTCATTAATAATAATAACAACTATGCAAGTAATCCCATATATTTTAATGATGAGGCTGAATGTAATGGCTCAAAATAAGTATGGCAAAAAGGATTCTTTATGCTACATGGAATTAAGATGAATAGAAGATGTCTTTAAGTAGGCATTGACAATATATCTTCCAAAAAAGCCTTATTTAACCAATTGACTCTTTTAATTTGTTAGATAAAAGATTTTTATTGGTTTATTCATACATTCATTTCTTCATTGTGGTAGGATCACAGTGACTACTTATCTCTGAGTTTGGTGGCCTCAGGGATAATCTAAGACAGAATTATGTTAAACCTTTTGTAGAACAATGAAGCAGCAAACACGTGCAAGTGTTTCTGCTCTAAAGTTTAGGTGAAAGCCTGATATCTATATGCAGTATTTATATAGAGTGTCTGTATAGAGATGAGGAGGAGCTTTATAGGAAACAAGTTGTCAGCCCCAACCTCTACAGGTGTTCAACAGGAGCTCATCCTGAGCAACAAGGTGGGATAAAGCAGGAAGGTGTTTATTTGAAAGGGCAGTATTGGAATTCAGTTGTAGGGCTGGCACGAGATGCCTCTACAGAGTTAAACAAAAGGTACATTGGGATGTTGAGCTGTGAGCTTGGAGGGAAGGGAGGAGAGTCAAGGACAGGGCTCACCACTGTGCCTGCAGGAAAAGAAAAGAAACACAAGGGAGGGGACTGACAAGCCAAGCTGAAACAGTGACTGGGGAAGCAAAAAGTGAGAATAACTGCAAAAACTAAGCTAGGACATGAGTTAGATATGCTAAATGTGACTGAAGGGCAAACAAGAGATTGGTTTAAGATGGATTGAGGAGCTTTCAGATGATGAGAGGAAGCAAAACCAAGTTTGAGGGGGATTTAGGGTAGAAGCTGGCAAGAGAGGTGGCTGGAAGAACCTGTGAGGTGACAAGAGGCACTTACACCAAAGGCTTTTTTTTTTTTTGCCTTTTTTCTTTTTTGGTAAAAGAGACAAGCATATCTCTGTGGGTGCTAAGAATCAGAGCAGACCGAATGCCTAAGCTGTGAACAAATGAAGGAGTGAGTGTTGGGAAGATCAAGAAATTAAATGGGGTGAAGTTATCAGGGCAAGTGATGGAGTTACAGAAGACGTTGATAAGCTTTTTGTTATTGCCACTTAGAGACTTGTAGACAGAGGAATCATTAAGAGAATATTTTATCACTTTTATCTTTAAAGAAAATGGTGAGATAACAAGTAGAGGAAAACAGACAGGAAGGCTTGACAAGGGTTAAGCAGCAGCAATGAAAAGCTCGCTGGGATTACAAGCTTGCAGATGAGCTGCAGAAGGAGAATTGTTTAGTTGTGAGAAGGCAGAAATGGAGGAGAGAGCAGGCATGTGGGAGAGGAAGTTGCCTTGATCACAGGATTTCCGTCAGAGACACTTTGCACTGCAAGAGCGAGCATGGATGGAGCAAGCAGTGAAGGTAAGCTGGTGCTGTGGGTAGGTATGACAGTTCATCATGAAAAGAAATAAAGAAAAGAGAGCCCATGGTGGATGAAAGTTGTATGTGTGGTAAATGTATAGTTAGAACATTGCTATTGAAGCAAACACATTTTTCTCTACTTAACATCAAAATGCAAACAAAGCTAAAAGATGTGCAAGCTTCGTTTTTAATCAGTTTTACTAGTTGGTATGATTTCTTTAGCTTTTCTTCACTTATTTTCATCATTCTGTTTTTCTTTCCTTCCTTTGTAACAGTCTACAAGACATTAGTTTTTGCACCTTCTTGCACTATCAGAGGACAAAGTTCTGAAATAATATTTTTCCTTAAAATGTTACTTATCTGGTGTTGCTAGGATGTAAATGCACCTGCAAGCACAGTCTTCTGGTGTTGTTATATTCCATGCCAGCTAAAAATAAGTGAGACAACTAAGGCTTGTTAAACTGCTTAACAGATAATATACAGCAGCCAGGCTATGCCCTGAGAAGAGTTCAGAACCACAGTGGTTCATTGCACTGTAATTATAATTTTCCTTTTTTTTTTTTTTTGTTTCTTTTCC
This sequence comes from Rhagologus leucostigma, assembly GCA_013397725.1. Taxonomy (NCBI): domain Eukaryota; kingdom Metazoa; phylum Chordata; class Aves; order Passeriformes; genus Rhagologus; species Rhagologus leucostigma. Next base: position 1,197,061 of record VZTD01000062.1, on the reverse strand, counting down.
TAAAAGCACATTCCTGGCCTACAGAAGTTAGGGAAGATGCTTCAGACCAGCCTTTTAGTTATCAGAAATATTATTTCAAGCACTGTGGAGATAATAAACATAATATAATGGTATTAACACATTGTTTTAAGGTCAGGTTTATGGAATCCAAGGCTTTAGAAGAAACCTTTGAGATTCTACTACTGTAGAACGGCTTTGTTAGGCAGCACGTAGTGTTATTTTCTCTTAACATGTGGGGCCACTTTAAATTTGTGCTTCTGCATTATTAAACCATCGTGGGAAGTGCAGCAGGAGGAAACCCGGGTAATTGGCTGTGGCTCCAGATGCAGCTGCTCGCTCATTGGAGAGTGGAGGATTCTCCCAGTACTAAAATTAGACCATCTCCGCCCTCCAGAAATGCTTCTGGAAACAGCGAGCAGGAGAAATTGTGACACAGCCCCAGGGCCCGTGGTGGGCAGGGAGGTGCACAGGGCCCTGCTCCAGCCAAACTGCAGCCTCCCGGGGTGCACAGAGTGGTGCTTTGGGTTTTAGGTCCTGGGTAGCTGGAAAAAAAAATGCACACAATAAAGAAACTGCAAGAGATTCATGTTAACAGTGTTTTATACACGGATATTAAATTCAACATTTCTTATGTAACAATAATTCTGAAGTGTTCATGCAGGCACAGGAAGCCTTTGAACTGCTAAATTTAAGCAAGGGCTGTCAGACTTGTGCTCATTGACTTTGAAAAGAAATGACTTGCTGAATTAACTCTGAACTAAACTAAAAAACCAGTGAACTCTTTCTATCAGCATTTTTTAAAAAATGAAACATGTTTATCCATTACCTCCGTGAAGTTGCAGTGTTTACAATGTCTTCAAATGAAATATTGGATAAGGTATTTCTGTTAAAGAAACAAATGCCATGTGCCTGTGTTGGTGAAGGAATGCCTGTATCTGAATTTGTCTTGTGCACGTGGAACCTTTATTTTTTAAGGTATATGAATAACAACATCAGTCTTTGGTTTTAAAATATATTTCAAGCTGGCTGCAAGGAAATAACTGCATAATTTTATTTCTTGTTTCTATATTTATATTATTCACATTAGTCATGAAAAAGATCAAGGCAAAGTGGATTTTTCTTAGACTAAAACCAGCTTTTGCTGTAAATTTGCTATTTCCTCAGCTAACCACGGCACACACCGTGTCAGCACCTCTGGCTCCAAATGTGTCAGCACCTCTGGCTCCAAATCGTTGGGGGTTTTTTGTCTTTTCTCCTTTGCATCTACTTTCAGTCTGATATCATTAAAATTTAAAGCCTGCACACCCGTGTTTTCTCTCTGTCCCTTTGTCAGTGTCACCTCAAGGGTTTGAGTGCAATGCCCAGTTTTGGCTGAACTCAGCCGCGGGCCCCAGGTGTTCCAGCACCTCGGATCCCAGAGTTTTTGAGAACACGGTGACGAGAGGGGACGAGGAGCAGGGCGGCGGAGCCAGCTCGGGAGTTATCGGGGCCGTTCACCAGCCCACACCCCGATAGCGCGGGGCCAGCTGGCCCGGGTCCATCCCGGGAGCGCCGGTAAACAAGGACGGGAGGTGGCACCGAGGCACCCCGCGCCTCGGCTTCCTAGCCACTATGGATCATGGTGGATGGACAATGGCTATCCTGTAATTCCTCCCAGCTGAGTGCCCTCAGAGAGCCGAGGAAATAGAGGGTGTGTAAGGAGCAAACGAATTGGCACCACGGGGGTAAAATTTGGGGAAAATCCCCAGAGAATGCGGCTCCCCAGCTCTGCTTAAGGCCCAGTTCATCATGATTTAATCTACAAAACAGCGAAGGTTTCCTACTTGTTACATCTTTTTGTCATAAAAGTGAAGTGGCACTGGGTAGCCGCTGTAATTCCCTCGCAGCGCTGAGAACCACCATTAGAGAGCTGTGGTTCGGGTCAGTGCTCCGGGTGTGCAGAGAGCTCCCGCCCCACCGCTGCTGCTCAGGCGCGTCCACAGGAAACCTCCCCACAAACACAGATAAATGACCTGGGAAGGGCTGCTGTGTTTTCCTTTATTTTTTTTTCCCCGCCAATAAATCGCGTTACGTCTCTTCATGAGAGTTTGCTGCGAGCGCATGGCTCCCTCAGCAGTTCTGAGCGTGACGTGAAACCGACATATAGCTTTTATTGTCAGGGGAGAATGAGATTTTTGAGATGAGCCCCGGAGATCACGCCACTCCCCCCCCTTTACTCCCGCACCACACAGGAAGCCCACTCCGAGGCACCTACGGCCCCCCGTTGTGTGCGCGGAGCCCGCGGCGGTCCCGACCCGTGAGGCGCGCTCCTCCTCCGCCGCCATCACCGCGCAGCTCCCGGCCGCCATCTTCGACCCACCCCGCCGAGGCCCGCGGGCGCCATCTTGTGCCCGGGGCCGGCCCCGCCATCGCCCGGCAACGGCGGCGGGTCCGGCGGAGCCCCGAAGGCCGGGATAGCAAAGCCCGGCCGGGCCCTAAGGCAGGTGCAGCGGGGCGGTTATGAGCGGGTTTTGCAGCAGGAAGCAGGTCTTTGCAGCCAGGCAGGGTCTGCATGCCTGGGTCTGGTCCAGGCCGGGTGGAGAGAGCCAGGGCTGGGAGCGTGGGGATACGGCGGGCAGTGGGCGAAGGAAAGGCTGCAGGTGCCATTGTGTGGAGTTCTCTGAGGCTCTGCCAGGCTCCCCCGCAGCATCCTGCTCGTGCAGTTCTCTGTAAAAAGTTGAGAGAGCTGGGGGTGTTCAGCTGGAGAAGAGAAGGTTCCGTGGAGACCTTAGACCTCTTCCCAGTGCCTAAAGGAGCTCCAAAAGAGCTGGAGAGAGATTTCAGATAAGGACAGGGAAAGGCAGGAAAAGGGAGGAATGGCTTCCCACTGAGAGAGGGCAAGGTTAGATGGGATACTGGGAAGAAATTCTTCACCAGGAGGGTGGTGAGGCCCTAGCACAGGTTGCCCAGGGAGGCTGTGGCTGCCACATCCCTGGAAGTGTTCAAGGCCAGGTTGGACGGGGCTTGGAGTAACCTGGTCTAGTGGAAGATGTCCCTGCCTGTGGCAGGAGGTTGGAACTGGATGGTCTTTAGGGTCCTTCCCAACCTAAACCATTCTTTGATGAAAAGAAGGTCACAAGTGGTCACAGGTCTGTAGGAAACCCCCTCACTGGTCCCACCACTCACAACACAGTTCTGGGCTCTCAGCTTGCCAGTGCATCTGCTCAGTCAGAAAACCAGCACTTTGAAGCTCATAAATACAGGGATTAAATAACCATTGAGAAATACCCTGAGGCTTACAGGTGGACCAGCTCCAAGTCATTAGTCCCACACCACAGTTGTCATGTGTGAAGATACAGATTTGGGGTTTGAAGGAGCCCGTGGTGGATGGAGGGTGTGGGAGCACAGGGAGCCCACATCAAAGTGTGTGATAACGCCTCTCTTTCCTCATACGTTGTCCAACTTAATGAATAGCCACATTAAATTTTGGCCTTATTTTCCACAAAATGCCACTGCACTGAAAATGGGAATGTGAACTACAGAGTGCTAACAAGTGCAGAGAACATCTCACATGGATTTTGTGAGGTGGGTATGACCCTCTCTGTTTCTGGAGTGCATGGTGAGTGTCGCCGCAGGTGACTGTGCCGTAGACAAAATCCAAATGTCATGCACTGGTATCATTGCAGTACGAAAGGGGCAAGCGAATTCTAATTTAGAAGCCAGGATGGAGATCTTAATGCCTGAACCTCAGATTTATGTGGAAAGAACTTTGGCTATCATCAAACCAGATGTCATCGATAAAGAAGAAGAAATAGAGGATCTCATTCTCCGATCAGGATTTCACATCATTCAGGTAACAGGCTATGCTCCAGAGAAAATAACTGTAGTTTATAAGTCAGGAGAATATTTAACTTCCAGCAATCAACCCAGTAACTAAAAGCTTGTGTGTCTAAAAATCAATTCATGTTTTTCATGTCATCAAACATTGCTACCAGATTCTGTAAGGTGATGCTTGTTGGTGCATGGGATGGAACAGAGCAGACCAGCTATTTTGCTGACCACGGGAAAACACAGACTTTGTTAATAAACTCAGATTTAGCAAACATATGGAGCAGATGTGTGAGCTGTCCAAGGCAGCTCTTTGGAGAGTGCATCATTCAGATCTCGCAAGATTTTGTGCGGTGTGCAAGTGGATATTAGAGAATTAATTGAATTCGATAGCTGGCCGGTTGCAGCCTAATATTTTGTTGCCACGATTTTTCCAGTGAATAGACTTTATGAATATTGAGATGAGCTTATGAATATTTAAATATGTACGCCCGGGCGGCCGCTGGGAGGCGCTGCGCCCTCGCGCCTGTGGGCGGCGGGGGCCCCTCCCCCTCCTCCCCGCATTGTCTTGTTTTGTTTTGTTTTTTCATTTCCTCCGTTACCTTTCTGGTTGTTTTATCTATTTGTATTTATTATTTGCATTTATTTATTTATGGGTCTCTTGGAGCTACTGCAGAAGAGGTCACGAAGATGCTCCACGGACTGGAGCGCCTCTGCTCTGGAGACAGGCTGGGAGAGCTGAGGTTCATCCTGTAGAAGAAAAGGCACCAGGGAGACCTGAGACCCCCTTCCAGTGCCTAAAGGGGCTCCAAGAGAGCTGGAGAGGGACTTTGGACAAACGCCTGGAGTGACAGGACAGGGGGGAATGGCTTCCTACAGCCAGAGGGCAGGGTTAGATGGGATACTGGGAAGAAATTCTTCACCGTGAGGGTGGCGAGACCCGGGCACAGGTTGCCCAGAGAAGCTGTGGCTGCCCCATCCCTGGAAGTGTTCAAGGCCGAGTTTGGGGTTTGAGCAACCTGGTCTAGTGGAAGGTGTCCCAGCCCGTGGTAGGGGGTTTGAAACAAGATGATTTTTAGGACACCTTTCAACCCAAACCATTCCATGTTTGTATTGATTCAATATGTATCAGAAGATGAGACAAAATAGATTATTTATTTATTTAATTGCAATATCTTAGTCGAGTCTTCTGATGTCTGCAGTGACTTTTGACACCAAAAGGGCTCTTGAGTATATGGAATTCCTGTGTTGTATAAGTTTGAGCTCTAAGAATGCACTTTAAAATTTTTTTCTTGGCTACCCTATGGTTTCTGATAACCTCCCAAAGTTGTCCTGGTCCTGGCCACCTGCAGGCTAGGCAGCTATTGGAAGAGTCACAAAGCACTGAATGAAAAATAGAACAATTGCGTAATTAACAGTGTGGGCTGGAGAGAAACTTGTTCAAAAGTAGAACATTATGCTGTAGCAGCTGTGTAATAAAATCCTGCCCTTGTAATGCTCTTCATTTCGTTTGTACAGTGCTCTGTCATCCAGCAGTTGGGAAATGCTGTCATTTGCCTGGGCTAAAATCGCATCTTACTCAAATGGGCTGTTTCCTTAATTAAGTTGGAAAACTTTTGCTCTTTGTTACTCTGTATCTCAAAGAGGATCGTATCTGGGAGAATCAGATTAGTTTCAGAAGTCACTCTGTGTTCTGCACTTGAAGATATGACTGCATGAGAGGACTATATCCTGCCTTTTAATGCTCTAAGCTGTTTCAATGTAGCAAGCTATTTTAATTCTTTTTTTGTCTTTTACACTTTATAGAAACGGAAGCTCCAGTTAAGCCCAGAGCAATGTAGCAACTTCTACGCAGAACAATTTGGAAAAGTGTTTTTTCCTAATTTAACAGCCTATATGAGTTCTGGTCCTATAGTTGCTGTGGTTCTTGCTAGAAATTGTGCAGTCTCATACTGGAAGGAGTTGCTTGGACCATCCAACAGCGTAAGAGCTAGGATAACTCACCCTCACAGGTAACCCACTGACTGGCCTTGGGAAAGTCAGTAGGACTTTCTCATTCTTTTGATTGAGACCAGAATTTCTTTTCTTTTTTTTTCCTTCTTTTTTTTTCCTTTTTTTTTCTTTTTTTTTTTTTTTGTGATTTGTTTGTACAGTACAGACACAGGCTTCTTATCTCTTCAGTTTTGTGCAACAGCTTTTCACCATTATTTTTTAGTATGCAAAGTTCACCTATTTTATGGGGAATGCTGAGTGTATGAACATTAAGTTTTAGGTAGCTTAAATGTTTAAAACAAAATCAAGCCAATGTCTTGTTAATTAGTCCGTATCTATTGCTTTTCTGTGCTCTCAGGCTGCAGAGACTTGGAAGGGATTTGCAGTTGCCCTCCAAGTAGTTATTTCCCTTGTTTTTAGCTTAAGAGCACTCTATGGGACTGATGAGCTGAGGAATGGGCTCCACGGCAGTCTCAGCATCTCCTCAGCAGAGAGAGAAATTCGATTCATGTTTCCAGAAGGTAAAATGGTACAGTTGGTTCATTGCCAGTCTTGGAGAGGATGGAGTTCTTCCCTCTCCTTCCCTGGTATTACTTTTCTCTGCCCTGACTCCAGATGAAATTGATTTAGAAGAGGTTGGGTTTGTTTGCTTTATAGGACTGTGGGTCCTATATGTATAAGCTGACGTTTTCTGCTATGAAAGGCTTACCAAAAATCTATCTGAAGAGCCAGTGTAGTTACAGAGGTTGCTTCCACTTTTCAAACTCTGCTCTGGGAACTGGAGCAGTCAAAGCTGGTAAATGGGAAGAAATAGGAAGCTATTACACTCCAGCAAGGGTTTCTGGCACTGTCAGCCCTGGAGACTCCTGTTGGCTCGAGAAGACTGACTTTCTTCTTGGATTCATGCTGAGTAATTCCTATTCAAAAGCAGCTGGATGCTCACATGATAGTGCAATTCCAAAGTTAAGTGCCAGAGAAAAGGGCCTTAGAACCTGGAAAGGCTGCAAGAGGATCTCTGGTTTGTAACATAACAGGATTTGCTCTTTGACAGAAGGGTGCTAGTGAAACTGCTAGAAAAATGTGTCTACTGATACTTTTTGTCAGCTGTATCAGTGAGTTTAATAAAAGATGTTGCAGTTCCTTACAAACCTTACCCATTGTGTAAACCGTGTCTCTTCTCCTCACCCTGACAACAAAGCAAGACTAAAGGTGAGATTTTTTAGGGTCTTCAGAATCCAGCTTCACACTGCAAGAAGAAAGTGCTAAATGTGGGATATATTGTTTCTCTTCTGCCCCAAATGCATCTTCAAGGATAAAGGTTTTCCCCAGATGATCTGATTTCCTCTCTTTTCATAATAGACTATAATTAGTAAAATTACCTCAGGGACATTATAAAGAAGTTTAGGGAGTTTCTTTGTAGTTTGTTGTGGGAGAAGCTATAAAACCCATGATGTATTATTAACTTATTAAGGAAAAGAGCAGCTCACATATAAACCACCTTTGAAAGAATGCTGGGTTTAATCACTCTAGAGGCTGCTTTGTAACACCTGTGGTTCCTCCTTGCAGCAATCTTGGAGCCTGTTCCCACTGGACAAAGAGCTCGGGATTTCCTGAACCTGTACGTGAAGCCCACGCTGCTGGCTGGGCTCACTGCCCTGTGCAAAGAGAAGCCAGCAGACCCCATGGTATGTGCAGTGTCCCAGCACTGCTGTCAGCTTTGGGATGCAGTTACTTGGTGTTAGTAAAGTCCCTGTTTATAGGACAGCTGCTCTGTTGGTGAAGACCTGTGCTGTTGTAGCCATCACCTAATGAGCTACTCAAATAACATTTGGTTTCAAGAAGTTGATTTGTTTGTTAGAGATGAAACAAGGGTGTGTTTTAAGTCCCTGAACAAAATCTATTTTCTTACATCTGGAAAAATATGGTTAATGTGTCTTTGTGTTCTTAAAGCTCCAGTCATTCACACTAGTACTTTAAGCATGTGGATAATTAATCCATGTGACAACTTGCTGGCAGTTTGGATTGCTGTAGTGGATTTTACATCATTGTCAGGTTTATAATCATTGCATTTTTCTAAAGGATACTTTTCAGAAAAAAAAGCCTTAAAAATCACTTGAGGTGTTCCTATGAACTATGTGATATACGTGAGGCCACATTTAAGGTACTTTGATTGTTGCAGCTTTATAACCTGTTTACTTTATCTGTATGTCTGGCACTGTTACCATAGAAATCTAGAAAACAGAGATGAAGTCCATTCCTTTGCCCAAAGACCAAGCCAATTGTATCTATTCCTAACAAATGTGTGTCTGGCCTGTGGTTTAGCACTCCAAATGATGGAGAATCTACAGTCTCCAAAGGCAATCTGTTTCAGTGCTTAATTATACTTGTTAAAAGCTTTCGCTAAAAGATAGCCTAAATCTCCAGGCTCCAATTTTAAGCCCATTACCTTTTTTTTCCCCTTTTACTATCCCCAGAAGACATTGGAGACAATGTAATATCTCCTTTTTTTGCAGCAACCTATTGCATATTTGAAGAGTATTCCCATTTTCTTTCCCTTCAGTCATCTCTTTATCATATTAAATAATGAAATTTTTTTTGTTACAAGTCCCATCTCTCTAACTCATTGTTTTGGCTTCCGGTTAATCTGCATTCTTAGCACAATTTTCTAATCAATTATGAGGTATCTAATACTAACTTCATTGAGACAGTGCTTTCCTTCCTTGCTTGTAAGACAGCTGTATAAAGCAGTGTCAGTAGCTTTGCTAAAAATAGTGTTTGCTTTGCTAAAAACAGTCTATTGCTACCTTCTTTGTTGTCCATAATGTCTGTGACCTTGTAACAGAAGGAAAATAATGTTGATTTAATACTGCTTCAGAAACAGAAATTGCCTATTGCTTTTCAGTTTGTTATCTGCTAGGTGGCTTACAGGGAGACTGTTGGAATGTTTTGTTTTTTCCAGTATCTTTTTCTTTTCTTTCCTTCCCTTTTGGAGATGGCATCAGAAAGTGTCTGTACACTCAGAAGTACTTAGTGTCAGCATAGATGTTGTCTCAGTCAGTTCCTTAAGTAATACAGGATAAATTTATTTGGGTTCAAATGATTTGAGGATTTCTTTTTTCCAAAGTAGTTTTTCCAAGGGGTTTTGTGTTTTGGAATATTTTGTTTGTGTTCCGTTTTTGTCTTGGATTCTTACAACTGTCCTGCTTTTGCTGACTTTACCTGTCTTAGTGCTCTGCTTGGCTCTCCCTTTGCAAACCACCCTTTTTGTACGTGGTAGTAAAAGGAGAGTGTTGCTTACCTTCCTTGTCTGCTGTTCTGTCACTTCTTCACAGTGTGGTATGAAGTTTGTTGTACTCAGCATTCCAGAAACTAATCGTCAACAGCCTTGTGAAGTAAATAAGGATGTGTTAAAAACTTTGCTTTACAAGTGGAGAAATCAAGGCAAAAGGTTGATTTGCCTAAGGCCAGGCCCAGACTGGCAGATGGAATTAGGACTCAAGGCATTCCTGCCTCTCACATTCTTATTTAAGTACAACGTGCTGGAAAACTTACAAGATGAATTTCAAAAAGCAACCATATTTTGGTTTTAAGTTTTAGGAACTGTAAAGTGGTTTCAGTGCAGAAGGCTGGCACTCTTAATGAATGATTACTAGATGAAGTATCTCTAAGTGTTGTCAGCAGTAATATTTCATTAAGCAGTTTCATGCTTATTGTGCAGCCGCATTCCGAAACAGAGCTGGCTGAATTATTTGAAGTATGGCTCAAATGGTCTTATACTTTCACAAAGATAAACATTGCCAGGACAAATTGTCTTCTAAAGGTCCGTGTGAATTGTTCAAAAGCAATATAAGCTGTGAAGATTTAAAAGAACATTTTTAAAAAACAAGTCATCTGCGTGTCCATTTTTTTCTGAAAGGTCTTAATTTTGCAGCACAGTGGGAGAGTATCCGTAACAGAAGTTTCAAAAAGTGCTTTTAATATTCTCCTATACACTTAGTAGAAAACAACAGAAAGCTGAAAATATTTGGGTTTTGGGTTTTTTGTTCACAGATTTGGCTTGCTGACTGGCTGATTGAACACAATCCTAATAAACCTAAGCTGCAATATCACGTCTCTCAGGAAGAGCATCGAGGGTGAGAGCTTGGTGGAAACCATCTCAAGCATTCCAAGTTACAGATGTGTATTGTCATTTTCAGTGTGTCGTTTGTATAACCAATGCTATCTAAAGTAAATGCATTTGTCATAACTGCTTGCGTCTTCATGGGATAAATAACCTTACGCTTAAGCTGGATGTAGTGGTTCTAGTACCTTCTCTACTGGCAAACTGGATGTAGAATTACGCAATACATTTATGGCATTGGGTGGTTAGAAAAAGACAATGTTCTTAGTGGGTGTGACTTACTGCTATTTTACCCATTTTTCTTGGTTTGGCTGTGTGGGAGAACAAAATCATTTACAGCAGTACGGATTCCCAAATGACATCCACCTGGCCTGTGCTTTGTGAAGCCAAGGATTGTGTTTCAGCAATTTTTTAGCATAAATTCAGTTATGAAGGGAGGTACTTGGATATGATGTAGAAGACAAATACTGGAGGCATATTAGCAACTTTGGAATTTTAATTGCTGATTACATCACCCAGCTAAGGTTGCTCTTGAAGATGATTCACTTAAGTCTGATGTATTTTGTCAGAATGTAATTTGAAGGACTTATTTGGAGGTACATTGAATGCACCTTTCCCATCTTGGTGGCAAAAGGCTCAGTGACTAAAAATAACAAGAAGATGTATTTTAGTCAAGGACTAGGGTTGTCTTCCAACATTTGTTTGCAAGCGTATTGGTTTGGCTTGGCCTGGTTTTGGGCAGCAAGGGGCCACGAAGATGGCTCCTGTGAGGAAGCTGCTAGAAGCTTCCCACCATGTCCGGCCGCGCCAAGG
>VZTD01000062.1:1145770-1185744 GCA_013397725.1 Rhagologus leucostigma | reverse complement strand
GGGGGGGTGGCGTGTTCTAAGGGTTTATTTTACTTCTCATTATCCTCCTCTGATTCTGTTAGTAATAAATTCTCTTTGCAACTTAAGTTGAGCCTGTTTTGCCCTTGAAGTGTTTTCTTCCAGTCCTTATCTCACTCATGAAGTGTTCGTTCATTTTTTTCCTTTTCCCTCCTCTGCCCAGCTGTGGCAGGGGAGGGTGAGCGAGCGGCTCTCATGGGTGCCTGGCGTTGGGCCAGCGTCAAACCACGATGGCAAGAAAGGTGCTTAATTGGAGCAGCTCACCTTAAGAGTGTTTTCTGTGTTCTCCTGCTTCTAAAAGTACGCAAATTTCTGTTGTTTTCCTCAAACTTTCAGGTGTTCTTTTGAAGGATTTCAAGAGAGTGCTCTTCCACAGGCAACGGGTTAATTCCGTGCTATTGCCTTTTATGAAGTAACTAAACTGTTTTTTGGATGTGGGGCTTTTTAATTTTCTTCAAAGAGCTGTACTTATGCTGTTAACTTTAAGCTTTGTATCTTTTGGTTTGACTGGCTAGAATGAAGAAAACAGTGTAATTTTCATAACTCTGACATACGAGTATGCTTGACTAATACTAAACAAACAAGCAATTTCATAATTTGTTTCATGAAAAAACTTGCTTCCCCAATTTGAGTAATTATGAGAAACATAAGTCATTTGTCTGTAACATCAAACTTTATTTAAGTGAATTGTTTATCCTCTCAGTGGAACAAACCACTATTGCCAGCCCAGATAATAAACATTTAGAAACTGGTCCCTACAGTACCAAGACCTAAAAATCTTGGGACTCCTAAGATGAGGAAAAAAAAGAAAGCCCAAACCCTCAAATAATGAAGAATAAAAGTATGAGGTGGTTAGAAATACAGTAAACAGGTCTGTTTAAAACCAGTTTATTTTGCCTATAATTATTGTCCCCATATGTGTCTGATTGCTCCAATTACAGGATGGTTGTGCTTTGTGGTTTCCTGTCAGCCAAATAAAAAAATCCATTTTCTGAAGATACCAGCAACTAAAATCCGGTGAATTCACAAGGCATTCCCCTGTATTTTGTTAGTTACTATGACATTTGCTTGCTTATTTTGATGTGCTACTGTTTGACAATAAATACATCCTTTATGTTACTGCTGGAGTTTTCAGTTTTGCTTTTGTGCCAGAGCTGCGTTAGGTTGGATGAGAGTAGGTGGATCCTTATTCGGGGGGTGGGAGAAAGGACAAAGGCAGCTGGTTGCAAATGTCACTTTTATCACCCACACAGTACAGACTCAGTCATTCAGGTGTTCATCTATCACGGGATTATCCTCTGATGTTGGAGCTAACACTATCAATTGCTGACTGATATTGGATTCCATTTTCCCAAGGAAAAGGTGGAAAGAGAGAAGTTGCCTTTATCCCCTTGGTGCCATCCTGACTCACTGTATCCCTACACATAGGACAAGTATTGATCCAGCAGATCTCACAGCTGAGATCCTGAGGAACCTGCATTAATAAGTAGGATGTGGGCTGAGGGTCAGTCCTGGGAATGTGAGATGGCCAAGCAGCCTGGTCCCGTGGGGGAGCTGTGACACCATGGGAGAGACTGTTGGGGCATGTGCTGCTACATTTCTTATGGTCTTTAGGTTTTATTTAGCCCAGAGTGGTACAGGCTTGGCCAGGATTATGAATCCATAGCACAGAAAATGTAGCTTTGGGAAAAAAATTAACAATGTCGATGTCAGCAAGGTGAGATATTCTCTGTGGGAACAAGTAATCTGTCCTCTCCCTCTGTCAAGTCAAAATAATTACCTTACCTGTCGAGTTTTACTGGGCATTTTTAACTTTGAAGGAGTTCATTTTAGTTTACTGCCTGAGTGCTGGAATAGAGCTATGTCCATAAAATGAGCAGTTCAATCTGTTTCCCATAATTCTCTTTTTTCAACAGAGTTCCTCCTGGAACTTTGCTTATCATATGCTTGCTATCACCTGCACTGGAAGTTGTTCTTGGAACTATGCAGATTGAGCTAGTCTTGAAGTATGTGGTTGTTCAGCCTTCCTGTCTCATAAGGGATTTATTATCTTCAGGAACAGTTAAACTGCCAGGAGCCTTGGACATACTTTAAAGATGGCAGAAGCCTCAGTCGAAGGCAGTTTCCCATTGTCTGCATCTGTCAGAGCATTCCAGCGTGCCGAGCTTCAGAAATGATTCACTGGTCAGGGCTTGGGACTGTCATTCAGGAGATTTAAGATTGTTTCATGGAGATTTGCAAACTCTTGCTTTTCTCATGTAGGAAAAGAAGAGAAGATTTGTGTTTCTTCCTTCATTTAAGCTATTAATCTTGACCATCCTTTAAACAACAGTTGATGAGGGTCAGTGTTAATTCATTCAGTCAGAGTAGTCAGATCAAGATAATTTGTGTTGTTCTGCACAGTAAATGTTGGCCATTTTTGGTGGTACCCAACAACAGCTCATCCTCTGAAAATATTGTGGTTGTTCGATTTCCTTTAAAAAACAAAATCGGAAGAGAAATTACTTGTATTTTGTTGGAAAGACTATTTGCACATCATGACAAGATCATCATAAAAAGATAACTTGCAGTTGTTTTTGCAGTACTATTTCCTTTTAGTAGATTTGTCCTTGGACTAGAAATAGGACTTCAGTCCTCTCTACTCATTACCTGCTGCTTTGCTTTACTAAAGCAGACTTGGCTTAAACCAGCACGGCAGTGTCACCAGGGTCATCACAGCAAATAGGTACTTCCTGGTTCTGCTGTTAGTGAAACAGGAAAACCTGCTGCTTTAGGATGGTCAATCAAGAGCAGCTGCCTGCAGCTAGAAATCTCCTCTGGTGTGGATGTGCTCCTCTGGGTGTGGAGTGTGTCAGTAGCATGACTGATGTGTAGAGTTTCCTTGGGAGGATGCCTGTCAAATCATTGTCATGCTGCCTCCTGCCAAGTGATCATGGGGACACTGCCAAAACTCAGGGGAGAGCTTTTTGTTGGTCTTCTGAGCCAGAAATGAGGTATTGTTGTAAGGCAGAGCAGTTGGTGGGAGAAGAAGGCAGTTCGCAGACAAGTGGGTGAATGATACTCTAATAATGGAAGGATTGAGAATTCATTTCACTGCTTGTGAGTGTTTCAGGGCTGAGGGAGGTGATGCTTTCACATGAAGGTCTTCATGTAGTGCCTTTGTCTTGAGGTGACTCTATCATGTGTATCCCTTATCATGCTCTGTGCCCAAAAAGTAATATTGTGCCTTTTCTGTGCCTTTAAACTGAGCTTGAGGAAAGAAAAAAAAAACAGATGAACTTTCCAAAGCAGCTTCTCAAGGACACAGAGATTACACTCCTCAGTGTTGTCCGACTGTGGATGGCACGGACGAAGCCCCCTGCTTGCTTTTTCTTCAGCCAGCTTGTTTTTTTTCCCTCTTGGCGTGAGACGGAGAGCTGAATTTTGTTTCCTGGGACTTTGGTTTTTTTTTCCTTTCTTCTCTTCTGAACTGTTTCAACAACCTCAGAACACATCAGGAGAATTTTCTCCCCGAGGCCCGGGGGTGGGCCCACGCCCTCACCGACCAGCTCCGAGGAGGAGAGAGACCACACCTACAGAAGGACTCTGAAATCTTCCCAGGTTTCTCTCTATAGTGGGGGTTTTAATTCATTATTCAGCATCATTATCCTTTTCCTGTGTGTTTGTTAAAATAAATAGTTTTTATCTCTTTCACTTTCCTTCGAGGAAAAATTTCCTTTTTTCCCAAACCCTGTGGGAGGAAGGGTGGTTGCAACCTGGTTTTCTCTCAGGGGCTATATTACTAGATTTTGGCCAAACCGGCACAGCCTTGCTGGGTGTGCTTGTATTTGTCTTGTGTGGCATCAAGTTTTGTCCCCTGAGAACCCCTGACTGACTCATCTTGCTTAACTGTGGTGGCATTCTGAAGCCTGATTATTAAAAAAATAAAGCCAAAACACAACTCTGGTATCACGTCTGCAACTTTGTTACCATCGCATTTAATTTATTGAAAAGTCTTTTCACCTGGGATCTGAGTAAACCCGGATGGATCCTCTTTGGCCAGAGAGAAAAGGCAGTTGGGTGCAGTCTGTCAGCTGCAGACTGCCTCAGCGAGGAATCACGTATGAACTCACCCTAAATTCCAGGGAATTTTTATATGCAAGAACCTAATTTGGCTCTAAATACTCTTGGCTTTAGTAAACCACTCCACAAACCACCCATGCTTCTTTATCATCTCTTTATAATCAATGCTTAAGCCCTCATTTCCTTGCCAGGGGACAGTTGTGTTTTTGTCGTGCTTCCAGAATCTGCACCGATTGTCAGGTTAGGAAATTCTGCATTTCCAAAAGCAACATCTTATTGCTGTGCTGGCTGGAGGTTCTTATCTCTCTTAGGTGTTGTAAAGCGTTTTCTTACTGGGTGGCATTCCTGGTGCCGTGTGAATGAGGCAGTGTTTTGTCCGTGTTTAGTTTTGTGTCAGGCCTCGTCTCTCTCTGTGTGAGAAAATTCCCAGGAGTGTTTAACGGACGCGTGCGGACAAATCTCCTGCACGCCCCATAAAGCACTTTACTATGGGCCACTATAAAGCAGTCATTACAGAGCAATGTTTAAACTTCTGAGATTAACACAGTCTCTCAATTGCACTTACTTATTTTTATAATGTGTAATTTAGCAACTGAGCTGTGAAAAGTTATGGCATAGCAAGGTCTTCTTAAAAACAGTGGTTCCAACTGTGCTTTTAGGTTGCTTCACTGTAAATCTGGAGCAATTCCATTCTGCTAGTTAAAAGAAAGAGGGAAAATGGGATCGTTTCTGGGAGGTGCTCAGATGGTGTATGTGCATCTGAAATGTATTGTCAGGTGTTGCAGGGCACATTTTCCACATTTATGGAAAGGAAAGAGGTTGTGCCTGATTTCTCAGGAGCCAGACTTGGACAATGCTGTTCCCTGCATGCAGAACACTTTAGCAGTTGCCATTTTGCTCAGGGAGTTGTGCAATGGTATTTTTGCCTGGATGAAGAGAGTTTGAAGAAGCCTCTGTTGGAAACCAGATGCTTTTCTGTGGCCACCCCACATCTAGATAGGCGTGAGATCCTTCCCTGCTACTTACCACTTCCAACTGAATTATCCCATGAGGGTATTTCAGAACACTTGTTTTCTTCACAGCTCTTCCATGTAAATATACTGAATTGACCAGCAAAGTTTTGACCGTGACTGTCTTTGTTTTGCAAAATTCTCTTGTAAACAGGCACTGTGGGGCTTCCCCAAATAGCCCCATCAGTGCAACTGAATGGGAGCAACAAAGGCGTAGGAAATGAAATGTCCATTCCTTTTCTTATTCTTGTAAATGATAGTTTATCATACTGTTTATTAGCTTCGTGTGGTCAGGACCTGTGATGGTTCTTACACCTTTTATTGCTTTTTTTTCCCTTTAATGAGATGCAATAAAACATTGCCTTACCTGAGTGCTGACGCAGTGCTGAGGCATTCTCCAAACTTAGAGTTATTATTGATATTAATTAGTCATTACCCATGGCAAAGGCTGTCACCACAGCACAAAGCAACCATGATATATCTTTACCAGTTGTTCTGCCTCTCTGCAAAATGTTCTTTTTAAGATTATGTGGGATTCCTGGAATGAACAATTTCAAGTCATCCATAAACATGGTTTTAATAATGATATCTGGTTTCTTTATAATATCTCTCCTCAGTGGATAGACAATGATGTACAGAGGAACTGGCAGAACTCAGGTGGTACAGGTGTGAAGGTAAGGAATGGACAAGTGAAAAGACCCCTTGGGTCCTCCGTTGGAGCAGCAACAGGATCTAGAATCACAGAATCATGGAAAATGTGGGCAAATGCACAAGTAACAAAGTTACTGCACGTACACTGTGTAAGTGCCTACTTGTGGGGAGGAATGGGGAGTTTAACACCTGTGTTCTCACGGTCTGCCAGTGGTTTGGTGCTTGGATCACTTGGCATCTCACGTTTTGAATGGTTTCTTTGGAGGCTTTTCTGCCTGAATATGTGGAGAGGATTTCTCTGTGTGGTATGAGGTTTAGTGAAGATGGCTGCTACCACCGTAGTAACACCGTTGCAAGTCTGTTAATGACTTCTGGACTTCTTAAAGCAGTGATCAAAAATTAGTAGCCAGTTTTCTTTCATCTCTGAAAGTGGAAACAAGCAGAGCTGGCACAGCTCTGAAGTTGTGTATGGAAGCAGCAGGTTCAGAGCATAACTCCTAGGTGGGAGTAATTTGTCTCCAGGGTACAGATGAGTCTGTGGCTGGGAGGATCCGTGCTTCTCTGCTCTAGCGGAACATCCAACTGTTTTGTTTTCTGTTCTGTGTTGTTGTCTACAGCCACCAAAGGTGATGATCCAAGGGGAAATCACATGGTGTTCACTGACACTGTGTTGGGAGCTGTGAAACAGAACAGGTAGAGAAAAGGCCAAATGGGGACGTGTGGTCCTCTGCTCTGTCTTCCTCTGTTCCAACAACACAGAAATGAAATGTTTCCCTATCCCTAAACCAGGTCATCCACCTTTCAAATATTCTGACTGAGCTCCTTTCAGTTCAGCCATGATCACAGGTGTGTGCAGAAGGACTGGCCTGGGCACAGAGAGCAAAGGCTGACAGACAATTAAAATTTGTAGCTATTTTTATTCTGCACTAACTGTTGGGTTTCTTTGTAGGTACAAACAGCTGATGTGACTTTCATCAGCTTACGTGAAGGAAAAGGTGTAAAATAAAGTATATTTTTAAGCTAAACAATTTTATGTGTGCTTTTAGAGATTTGTTGCAGAAGATGATGTTTGGCCGTGTCCTTAGGTACTATAATCTGGTATAATTCTACTGAGGTGAATTCTGACAGATTACATCGATTTGAGTATGACCTGAGATTGTAACATCCTGGCAGTATAAACTGGCAGCTTTTGATTTTCACTCCCTTGTACTGACAAGAAATTGGATCTTTATTTATCTATCTGTCCAGTTCCAATGAAAATTAATAGTTTCATTGTCACCCCTTATTAATTTACAATTCTGCTACAGGTTTTCTTCCTTATGGTTGAGAAAGTTTAAATGCAGAACAATTTTCACCATTTGTGTGTGTCAACCCACCCGTGGATGTGAAATAGCTGTGTCTGGTGCCAGCGGAGTTTTCCAAAAATACAATGTGTCTTTTATGTGCTCACATGTGTAACATTAAACTGTTTCTGCTCATGGAGACTGTAGGATTTGCACACTGGTCCAGAGGTGACACATTACTGATGGGAATTTCCTTATTTTATTATAGAAAAAAATTGTCTTCTTAAAGTTTTGTCTTCCCTTGGTCCATAGTGCCAGGGGAACATGTTGAGGCATGCCCTTTTCTGTTTGCTTTCAACAACAATGGGAATTCTTCAGTTAAATATAAAAAAATGGAAATTTCCTTTCTTTTTGCCCTTCTCAAATACGTTTAGGTAACTGAAGCACATTCACACTTGGAGACATGGGGCTGTTTTGCAAGGAAAAACCAAAACATTCCAGCGCAGCTACTATTGCAGCTCCTCTGGTGTCTTAAGTTCAGGCCACAGCAGGAGGTGCAGTTATCTAAGGGGAATGCAGTAACTTTTTGGATCTTTTCTTTGGAAGAAATAATAAGATGAGTCACAATTAACCCGTTCAGCTAAGTTACTAAGGCTCTAGGAGGTGAGAGAAGAAATTAGTTGTTCTTAGTTCTAATGGTTTCCTCTACAGAAAAGAAACATTTTGTCTTACATCCCTTCAGGCCCGATCAATAAATTTGTCTTCATCATTGCAGGAAGCATAAATTTGCTTCTTTTCTTACAACCTTCTCTTATACATCCCTCCTTGAGATGTCCAAGCCTGATGTGATGATTGTGCTTTGATTATCTTGCTCTGGCAAACCAATGGGCTCCACTCTCCAGGAGAAAAGGGCTCTCCAGGGCAAGTGTCAGAATGCTGGCACAGAGTACTTTGTTCCTCTAACGTGATTAATGTGGAAGGAGTGTTTTTAAATAATTTGTAATTTGTCACAGTGAGACTTGCAATGGAAAACATGCCACAGCAGAGGCAGCCAGGGCCATAAAGTGCTGTTGTTGAGAAGTGAGGACTATTCTAACCCAGGTGATGTCTCCAGGGGGTGTATTCCTCAAGGACCGGTGGGTGGATTAACAGTCAAACCTTTGAGGAGCAGGGTGAAAGCCAGTATGTCCATGGTGACAGGGACACAGCTGGAATTAAGGATGACTAGCACATCCAAACCTTTTTTAAAGGATTCGGGTTGTTTTTTCTCTAATGATCTTTCCTGGTTTCATTTATTTAGCTGTCTTCAGAGTTCATGTCTTTCAGGCGGCAGAGAAGTGTCTGCCCTGGTGTCTCAGAAAATGAGGCTTTGTCTTTGATCCCTCACAGAAGGAGCTGCTGCATGCTGGTGTCGTGGGTGAGCAGGAGATGGAATGTCCTGTTGCTCTCTGCCTGTCTCTGGCACTTGAGTGTTTGTGGAGCTCATCTCAGCAGAGCTTTGCTGCTTTCTGCTTTCATTTTTGCAGCCTCTGGGCCTTGATGTCACCATGTGGCTTTGAAAAGAAGTGTCTTGAGGTTGAAGGGGCCTTTGCAAAAAGTCACCTGTCTTTCAAAACACAGGTCAGGGTGGTGTTTGTTCAAGGAGTATCAACTGAAGGTCATGACTCCTTAGTTGATAGGTTTTCCCAAAAGCCAGTAATCTCCAAGGAAGAAATGTCCTGTCTGGGAAAATAAAGCAAAACATGTAAATTGCTTTAATGGGATGCTCTAGTGCATTTATATCTTCTTGAAAGGAAGCTAAACCACATGCATGAGATGATAGATGAGTTTATTTTCACATGTGGATTTAATAACCTACCAAGATGTATCTGCATTTTTAGTGCCCAAAGTCATCTCCAGGAAAATAGTTCCCTGGGGTGAGGTCAGTGTCTGCTTACAGCCAAGAGAATGAGCTGAGGGGGTTTGTCAGTGGATAGCTTGGTTAGGAGGCAGGATCGTTTATATGATACTGAACAAATCAGGGTGATGTGGAAATTAATTATATCTTCTGCACAGAACAGAGAGAGTGGAAGTGTCCCTGAGACCATCTGGGGTTTAAAACTGAGGAGTTGGAAAGAGCTGACTGCCACTCTGTTCTCTTTATAGCACTGTTACTCTTCCCAAATATTTACTGGATCGTAGTTGTCATTAAATTTGTGGTGAAAATGTACAGAGCAGCCTGTACCTAGTGTCACATGAAACCAGAGATCCTCTACACTGAAGCAGTACAGTGGCAGGTCCTTGGCCACAACAGCCCCCTTTGGAATGGGAGATAATCCAGAAAAGACTCCCCTGTTGATATGGCACTTGCTAAGTTAAAGCACAGGAAATTGTGAATTTTGGCTCCATCCTGTTTGACCATTTACACTCTCTCCTTATCAATGTACCTGGCCTGGTCCTGGGAGATTGGATGGTGTCTGGATACAAGAGGTACAATTTAGTGCTCCCAACTGCTTGAAAAGGACTGAACAGTGATTTGTGAGCTCTCTGGTGATGGGTGAGATAAAGCTCTGCAGTGGGGATGTCCTCTGCCCTGCCTCCACCCCGGCCAGAGCCAGGCCAGGCTCCCTGTGCACACCTTGGAGCTGGAGCTGAGTGCAGGCTGTGACCTGATCATTCCTGAATCAGGGGCTGTCTCAAATCCAGATCCAAGTCTCATGGCCTGTAGTAGATGAGAGAAAGAAATCAATGTGCCACAGTCAAAAGCATATAGATGTTTCTCAGGGAATTTAAATAGCAGGTTGTTTGGTAAAACAGAGGCTGAGACCTGAGATGACAGCCCTGACACCCCGCGGGGGAAAGCCCATGGGACAAGAAACAGGAGAGTAAAGTAGTCCAGGCTGGGAAGCACAACTGTGTTTGCCCTGGGATAAATCTTATTAACTTAAGCACATCAAAGCATAAATGGAGCTGTCTTACTCCTGGACTCAAGCTGGCTCGAGCAAAGCCATCCTGAGAATCTCTTCCCAGCGCTCCTGTCCGGGACTGGCTGGTGCTGGTGCTCCTGTGCCAACAGAGATGTCCCCAGGAGCCACATTTGCAGCCTGCCCCTGACTGGAATTACCTGCTCTCCAGACACCTGTGGTGCAGCTGTAATGCTGGGAATGCTCGGCACCTCGGGAGGTATTCAGGACTGAGTTAATTTAATTATTCTCTTGCTCATTGGCTTCAAAATCCACTTAGAGATAGGGAGGAGGTGCCTTGTCCCTATCACAGCTGATGGCAGCCGGCCAGCAGAAGTCTGCCTGGCAGGAGTGGGAATGAAGAGCTGGGCCAGAGTAGGTTTAGCTTCAAGGCACTGGGCAAAAGGAAGAGAAATAGAAATTACTGCATTTAAAACTGCTGACTCTAGTCTTGATGGATGATCTCCTAGAAGTGTCAGGCCAGAAGCCACAGCTCTGTGAGTTAGAAAAGCCTGTGGAACTGAAATATGAGAAGTAAATGAAAGAAATATGAGAAATATGAGAAGTACTTCTCACCCTTGCCAGGCTTGATCTGAGTCAATAAAGAGAGTCCCACTGACATCACAACCCAACATTTCAGACCAGGAACCTCATTACAGCTCAGTTTGCGTGCTGGCAGCCAGGCCAGGTGGGACAGGGAGTGCAGCTGTGGTCCCAAGCAGAGCTTACAACCAGCAAACTCAGCCCACGCATGGCCCGAGTTTGAGCCCAAGTGAGGTAACCCTTGTGCCTCTCCCCACTGTTTTACAGTCTATCCACTGACCTCGTCATTATCATCTTTTATGGCATCTCATGTACTGTTGAAAGCATCCGAGGAGGAAATGAAGGGCCGTTTACTGTCCAGGCTCTGTGCTCACATGTCCCCTGACGAGCTATTCTCTCCTGGCTGTGCCCACAAGGGGCTTCAATTAATGTTGCATGGGACACTGAAGAAAGAATAGAGAGAGAAAGAAAAATAATAGCTAACATACTACTTGAGATCTCCCTCTCTATTTCCCATCATGTCCTACTGCTTGTAAAGCTCCACAGTCCCATTCTACGACAGATTTAGACTTACTCTCTTTCATTTTTTGGCTGACTCACTCTGTCCCACATGATTGCAACTCATCTTTGCATCCTGACTGCATTTGGTGAACATTTCTTAGCTCTGGCTGTCAATCTCTGCTCCTTACCGCACTTGGAGTTACCACCAACTCCCTCTCCTTTCCTCTCTGCATTTTGGACCCCCTGGGAGGGACGAGTTTGGGTGCAAGACCCTCCCTACACTTTAAAAGGGTCTTTTCTGATCTCCAGAAGTGTTTGGACCAAGTCCACTTTGTCTGGGAGAGCTCTTGTGTGAAACTGTCCCAGCAGCCATCTCTACACATAAATAATAGGTTAATTAGGGAGCACCTCATCTTTCTTGTTCATAAAATATGAGCCACTCTGTGTGTTTGGAAAAGGGAGAGCAGGATGGGAGAGCAAAAGAGAAGGAAGGAATTAATTTTGAAAGTACATTGCAAGTTACATTTATTTGATTTTCTCTAATCCATCAATCTCCTGATATATGGCTCAGCTCCTTGGGGCTTGTTTGAAAAGGGGGAATTTACTGCACTGTAAGCCAGGGCAGTGATTTGCAAAGTGGGGGGCATGGATTGTATCCTAGGAGAGAGCAGGGAACCAGAAAAAGAGGTGGGGGAGCTTGTGAATCCCTCTGCAGAGGTGTAAATATGCCGTACATTTCCAACTCCCTCCCAGCCACACCTGGGGGCATTTTTGGAGGGAACCAACCTGCTCTATGCCCACCTCTTGTACCATGCGGCCATTCCAGAAATACGGACCAGCAAGTGGGCTGTCAATAAATTGACACCCTGGCCTCCTGCACCCCTCTTTCTCCTTGGAGAAACCTTTGGATAAGAACTTTCCCAGTAGAGCTGTGCTTGATCAGGACTCCCGGGTGGAAGTGCAGTATGAATTCCTACTGGGTATGCAGCGTTCCATGGGAAGCACGGACTCTCCAGCCAGGGAAAGCAGATGCAGCACATCCCAGCAGACAGTTATTGTAGGTGTCCTCCCCAGCTGAGAAATGTTTGGGAAACACTTGTAACTCTTTTTCTCAGGTGTTGCAAAGAGGATTTGTTTTGTAAATAGTGAAGCTGTTAATTGCCTGACTTTATTAAGAGGGAGCCGAAAAGGTGTTAACAAGTTTTTGTTGCTCTGTGCTGGCAGTGAGCCAGCAGCAGTCCCTCTGTAGGGGGAAGGTGGCAAAGTTGCTCTGAAAGTCCCTTTGCCCTCTAGAGAAGAAAAAAAGTTAGACACCACTTTAGCCAAAGACTTGGGGTAACGTGTGAATTTTGTAGGAGGGATTTAACTTGAATCACCACACAGTTCAGCTCCAGGGAATTCTCTTGCTGTCGAGCAACATGGACTGGCGTGTCCCCAGGGCAGCACAGCTGTTAAGTCTGAGCTGGAAATGAACTTTAAAGGTTGTTTTCTCCCTCGGCTTCTCTCTAGGCACAGGAAGCTCCCGCACACAACTGTGGGAAGCCCAGGAGTTCAGCAGCTTTGAAAATCAGGCTGGTGGGGTTTGGGCATCTGACTTTAGGGACTTCACTTAAAAATATAAGACTAGAGTTGAGGTTTCCAAGTCACTAAGTTCACTAACTGGTCACAAAAATCTTTCCTATACACTCCAGCAAGCCAGACACCCAAATCCTTGCATCTTTCTCTAAAAATGAAAATGCCTGTCGATAAATCCCACAGAAGGCATGGAATGGATGCTTTTTCATCCTCTTCTCTGGGACTGGCACTAGCAGCAGCTAACCAGGGGCTGATTCAGGCCCTTTAACTTTGTCATGCTGGGGGTTGGTTTTGCAAGTCGAAAAGGACCTGTGACTTGTTTTTTAAGACTTTAGGGAATTACTGGCACTCAGTGGTTTCACTGCACCAGATGCAGCGTGACCGGGAATCTACGCTGCATATGAAAAGGTCACTTACCCTGTTCAAGAGAGGAGATTCTAACACTTGTCAGCTTGAGTGATGGAGGCTCTGCATGGAGAGCCATAATATTCATGTCAGAGAATTGCCAAGCCCTTGCGGAAGTGTTGAAGATGGATGGCCTGGGGATATACTCCTGACACTTTAATATGGGGGGGAGGATACAGCACAAACATCTCATACAGAATTATAATCCATGAAAGGGCATTGAGGGCATAAATTAAAGGTAATCCAGCAGGCAAGGAGTTTAACAGCTGAAGGGAAGCAGGCTGGGGCAAAGGAGGGATGCTGGTAGGATGCAGTGGGGGCTGTGGTGGGGCTTTGGGGGAGGGAACAGCCCCCAGCTGGGGTGGGAGTGGGGCAGGAGGCAGCAGTGCTGGGCCAAAAGCCATCCACCTCCGACCTGCTTTGCAAAATCATCTGCAGAACCTGCACTTTGTGTATTAAATATATTTGATTCCCTGCTTGCTGATGGTCACTGTGTAACAGTGTGACCTGATGAGGAGAGGGGCCCTGAGGCAGGTTCCTCAACCTCTGAGTGGAACTGTCCCCGCGAGCCAGCCGGGAGAGGCTGTGGAGGCACATGGTGGCAATGATGGTGTGAATTCCCTGTCGGAGCCATCCTTGCACTCTCTTCTGTGAGAGGGAGCAAAGGAAACCGCACAGGTCCAGTTCCTGTGCTGGGTGACATCCTCAGCCCCCACACAAACACAGCCCCAGCCTGGCTCTGTGTGCTGGGCAGCCCCAAGGATGAGCTGTCTATCTCTGTTCGTACAGGCTGGCACCTGCACCCCTGACCTTCATCTTCCTCCACGCACTGATGGAGGCGACCCCAGCCAAGGCCACGTGAGTCGTGCCCATGCTCCTGCCTGAAGGGGAATGAGGCTGTGAGGGCATTTCCACCTGCTGGGAAGGAGAAACCAGAAGAAAACTGGTGGTTGCTGTGCCTGGTGAGGGTGCTGGGATGGGCACCTGGACAGCAGCATAGCACAACCAAGAGGCTGCTGGTGAAACAGTGACAGGGATGGTCCTGGGTTGGATGAAAAGGGCTGGGAAAAGCTTGTGGGCTTAGCTCAGGCTGTTATCGTGGTATGAACACCCCAGGACTGATCTTCTGACCCTCTGTTAGTTGAGCAGGCACCTCTGACATAAACCTGCCCTGGTCTGTGGTAACGCTATCACTGGCCTATATTATTTCGTCATTTGGAGTGTGTTTCCCTTTCTCACTAAAAATGGACTGTAAACCGTCCCTCTCCCACAATAAAGGCACAAATTCACTGCTGGGACACTGGTGTTAAACCTCCACAAAGGCAATGGTGATTTTGAGGTGATTCCACTGCTGTTCCACAGATTTCTTATCACAGAGGATGCTCTATCCCTATCAGTGGCTGGTAAAACATGAAGATGCTGCTCCAGAACTGTCCAAGTGGCTCCACAGCCCTGCCTGAAGTGCCCCTGCTCCACGGAAGAAGCGGTGCTGACAGGTCTTGGTGGACAGGCAGCAAGATTTTGGGTTGAGTTCATGCAGCACCAGGCCCCAATTAAGATTTTTAGCTTTTCACTGTAATTAGGATCAACACTATTACAATACTATTACTGTGGGACAGTGGTCAGGTTCCTCCTCGAGGCTTTA
This sequence comes from Rhagologus leucostigma, assembly GCA_013397725.1. Lineage (NCBI taxonomy): Eukaryota > Metazoa > Chordata > Aves > Passeriformes > Rhagologus > Rhagologus leucostigma. The sequence goes on along the minus strand of VZTD01000062.1, from coordinate 1,171,109 downwards.
TAGAGCCAGCCCATCCCTTCCTCCAGGTGTGCAGCAAGTTACAGGTGGTTGGGATCAGCGCCCCAGACTGGAGCTGACTTTGGGTGATCATGAGCAAACACGTGCAGGTTTGAAGGCATCACCTTCAAAAATCCCTGCAAAAGCTCTTTGGCTGTGGTGGGAGAATGAGCCTTTACAAAGCAGCCAGTGACAGGACTTTGCTCTGCTGTGTGTGCTTGTGTTTACTTTGAAAGCTGCTCTGCGGGAGTGAAAAAGCTGCCCAGGTAAAATCACAGCTGAAATGATGAGCTCAGTCCCGTGGCATCCTCAGAGTTTGTTACCCTGTGTTTGTTACCCCGCTGTGCCCGTGGCATTCTGTGAGGGTTATTACAGAAACCACAGCAGCAGGCAGGGGTGTCAGGGTTCTCTGACAGTGCTGTGATGGATTAAGATGATCCTGAATTTCCATTGTTTTGTACTGAATGTAGTGAGAATTGATGACTGTTGTATCCAAGCAACAAGGGGGAGGATGAGGAAGCTTCAGCTTCTCCAGGACTGTAGTATCTCTGGCAAGGTGCCAGTCTAAGCCATAGAGTTGATTTTTGTATTTGTTCAGTCTCGGTATTGTCTCTGCAAGGTATAAAAAGAGAACGGAAGTCTGTGTCATGGGATGGTGTGTAACTTTCTCTTGAGTTTGCTTCGATTTGCATTTGGTCTCTGCCTTTTAGGTACGATTTGCTCATTGCCTTAGAGAGTCTGGGTACCAGAAATGTAAATGGCTCTGATGACGAATTCAAGGAAGAACAGTTCATCTCCAGCATTTACATACAACGGGGTGGATATGAATGCTGAGTTGGTGGGATGGGGGGGGCCCAGTGGGAAAAGGATTGGTCTTGGCAGTGGTATCTCTGCTTCCCTCTCCAGCCCTATTTCCCTGGGATGGAGCCTGTGTGGGACAGAGGTCTGGTCTGGTGCTGTTGCCACCTGCAAACCTGTTGCTTCTTATTTTCTGCATGAATGTTAGTTTGAAAAGCTGCTGCAGAGAGATGGGTAAGATGACACACAGCATATCCCACCCATTCACTGGGAGCCCTCATCTCCCAGGATTTACTTGTGTGGTTTATTAACCTGCTGCTGCTATACAGCAGGAAGATCTTTATGTGTGCTTGGGAGTTATCCTGGTGAAACAGTTTCCCTCCTCTGAGAGCACATCAACAGGAACTGTCCTGTGCTCTGTGTAGCCTCATTTAGAGGGATTTTGGTGGTACCCTGTGCCTGCAGCTGCTGGGGCTCCGGAGCACAGTCCAAACAAATACAGCAGGTATTACAAAAAGAGAGCCTGGGGTAATACTTGTGCAGACAAGTCAACCAGTGCTCGAGACGAGATGCAGGAAAGTGGCTTTGTCCATTTTTATCATTCCCAGTTCAGCCTAATTTTTGGCAATTGCAACTGCTGTTGTGGCAACACTGTGCAAAAATCTTGGGGTTTTTTGTTTTGGTAGGATAACTTACTGGAAATAGCTACCCTGAGGGCAGCAAGGTCCCCCTAACTGTTGGTGTCACCCTTCCAGCTTTAATAAAACCCGCTTTGCAAAAAATAAATGCATGGAAGTCAGCTGTGCTTCCCAAATGTGTGTTTTGCAAGCTGAGCTCCCTGATCTGGCTCTTGCACGTGTCAAGGCTGTGTTTACACAGGGAGCCATGGGGAGACCTGGATAAAATAGCATTGGAGCATTTGCAGTGTGGGTGCAGTGTGCTGGCAGAGCTGTAGGGTGGTTTCTACACTTGTCTCCCCTCCTCCCCGCCTGGCTGGAGAGCAAACCTGGTCGAGCATCCTTGCCCTGCATCGTGGGTGTGGGTGATGGCACAGCCCTGGCTCCCTCCGGAGCAGCTCTGGCTCCAAGGAGCAGGACCTGCCCTGGGACAGCAGCAGCCAGCGCTGTCCCCTCCTGCCCTCCCCGACCTGCTCCGGGCTGTTTGCACCCGGAACAGCAGGGAACCAGCAGACACATTCACAACTGTCCCCAAATTTTCTCTCCTGCTCCAGTTCAAAGGGCTCCTCTCGTGCCTCCAAGAAATTTGCAGTGAGTGCCGATGGTGACGCTTTCCACATCAAAGCGGGGCAGCCTCACATTGTCTGGGGGATGTCGGGTCGAGGCAAATTAAGGAGACTTTGGGAGCTTCAAAATCGGCTTTAGCCAGGCTGTGTCTGCATACTCAGCACTTGGAAAGGGCGAGATTACGGTGATAGGTACTAAAGCCAACCCTCCGGGGACTGGAGGCTGGAGCCAACTTACTGAGGAGAACAAACTCACTGCCCTCGGTGGCTTTTGGATTAATGATGAGGAAATTCGTGGAAGTGCTGGGTTTTACACAGAAAGGGACAATTTTGCACCTAAAATCATACTGCTAGGAAGCCAGAAAGGAAAAAGCCAATTCTTTTCATTGTGGTTTATTGCAAAATACAGTCCAAAATCTAACTCTTAAGGGATACCTTCAAAATATATAATGAAAACAGATTGTGCTAAGCAATAATACAAGTTATTAATAAACAACATTAGGCATAAAGAATTCTGAATTCTTATCTGCTAATTTAAAACAAAAAAATATAGGAACTGTAACCTGCTTAATTTTTTCCAGTACAAATACATGAAGCTATTGGGGGCAGGGCTTCTTGTGCCAAAATACAAAATTAAAAAAGGAGGAGAAAAAAAACGGGGGAGGGAAATATGTAAACTCTGGCTGTAAACTTTTCAAAGCCCCTGAAAGGCTGCAGTTGTAATACACACCATGACACTGCCAATCCTCCTCTCACATCAAAAAGTGCATAAGTTTTCCTCCAGAAATGCTGCCAAGCAGCTGCTGTGCACGAACGGCCAGGACCTGGGGCTGCAGGGATGGGATCACCCGGCTGGACCTTGTTTTGGCCACAGCACCTGTTCCCACCCATCTGGCTGCAGGGCTGGAGCCCCACTGCTGGCATTGGCAGACCCACTGGCAGGGGCACAAGGGGTTGAGCCCACCTAAAACGTGAAATTCCTCCCTCTGTCCAATACACAGATAAAGTGACTCCCAAGAAGAAAGAAGCTACTGGTAAATATTGAGGAAAAAACGTGGAAGCAAGAAGGACCGTGGTCCCTCAGCGCCCGCGCCTTGTGCTTCCTAATCCCACCGCATCCATCCACAGGAGACCCCATCACCTCACACGGTGCACACTCAACCCTCCAGACCCCAGGACGCTCCTTCCCCAGTGTGAGCACACCAAGGCATCCCCTATGTCCTGTGGCCCCTGTTCCTCTGCCTGATGTGGTTGGGGGTGGCGGAGTCGCGGCGGGTGCAGAAGTGCTTGGCCACCAGCGTCCGGCACTGCTCGCAGCGCACCGTGCAGCACCAGTGGAACTTGCAGTTGCAGCTGGCCACCACCTCCGTCCTCCGCTCCTCCACCCGCAGGCCGCACTCGGTGCAGAGCCGCCGGCAGCTCCTCTTCTCCCACTGCGAGAGGTTCTTGCCGGTCTGCAGGCACTCGCGGCCCTCGGTGCCGTGGTGGCCCAGGCTGGCGTTCCTCGTGCAGTAGTCGGGGGAGTCCTCCAGGAAGACGAGCTCCGAGGCGTGGATGTGGTGGAAGGTCTCTGCCGTGGCCCCGCGGCTGTCGGCGCTGTTGCCGGCTCTCATCCGCCTCTTGTCCATCTCCAGCTTGTGGGCTTGGTCGTATTTTATCTTCAGGTAGTTGCCGATCTCGCGGAACTCGGCGAGCTGCAGCCAGCAGGTCTGGATGCTGCAGCTGCCCGACACTCCGTGGCACTTGCAGGCTCTCTTCATTGTGTCTTTCACCGCCTTGGTGGGAGAGGTAAAGAAATAAGGAAATTAGGAAATCTCAAAGTCAGACTCTACAGCACTTTTAATTTGGGGACAGTGCATCAAAAGTGGCTCGTGCTTGGCATGAATTCAGGTCCTTCCAAGGCACTCAGCTCGTAGTTCCTGGAAAACATATGTGCCAGAAATAAGTGGGCACAAACTATTGTCCCTAGCCCTTCCAGGAGAATCCAGGCCAGGAAAAAAGTGCCTTTGTCAGGTCATGCCCTTCTCACGGCACTCAGCAGCTTCAACCCATCATCCCTTTCAGAGGTTTCATTCAAAATGTGTGAAACTGCTTTGGAATAATCATACCCAACCTCTCTGCATCTCCTCCAGGCCAAACACTTCACAGATATTATCTGCCTATCTCCCTCTGGTATTTATAAGGTCCCAATCGCTGGTATCTATGTGAGATTAAGCCTTGACACACCCTATGAGATAGGTATGTTAAGTGTTGTCATCCTCGTTTTTACAGACAAGGAGGTTTGGCAAGATGCTGAGAGCTTCCATGGCCCAGGCAGGAGTGGGGGCGAGTCTGGCTGGCTTGTGAGCAGGGCCAGCTCACACCTGGCTTCCCGGCCAAAGAGCCTGGAAATGCATAGTGCAAGAAGGTAAGGAAGGTGGTTCTTTGTTTTTATGGACCAGACAAGCCTAGAGGTGAGTACAAACCCCATGCATTTCTGTATAAGTGGTGTGTGCCAGCAGTTAACTGCATCACACAGCTGCAGAAGCTGGAAGTGGGAACAACTCTTACTGTGATTCCCTGTATTGAGGCTCAAGGCCAAATTCTGGCTGTTATTTCCCCCATGCAACCACTTCTGGGCCTAGATTGTCACAAGGGCCTGTAAATAGGGACCTGAACAGCCTAGATTTTGTTTTCAATATAGACATTATTATTATTATTATTATTATTACTTACAAGTCTCCCGACTTCATTGTTGTGCAGGTTAATCAGCGCGCGGGTATCGTGTCCTGTTTCCAAGGCATCCACAAAGAGCTTGGAAACCTTCTCCCCAAACTCCACGTTGTCACTGCATCCTCCCCAGACCCAGCCTCGGCCACCTGTGAGACAGACACAGGCTAAGCACAGAACTGCCCCAGATTCTGCCCTGGAGTCTGTGGGGCTGCGTGTGGGGACAGAGGGACGAGGTCAGTCCGTCCTGGGACGGGCACTCACCAACGCGGCCGTTCCTGGAGTCGTCGCAGCCGCAGCTCTCGAAGTCTCCCAGGCTGCAGTTCCTGGTGAGGGTATACATGACCCCGGCCGAGCTGATGGCGTGCACAAAGGAGGTTTCCCGGGTAGCTGGGGGAGAGAGGGGAAAAAAGCTGTCACATGCAAATATAGACATCAGTCCCGGATTATCAGGAATGAAGATCTCCTGTGCTGCAAAGGTGCAAGGAGAAAATACCCACGTGCTCTGTTTGAAAGGTAAGGGGCTACAGAAATGAAATGAAATGCTCATGACTGGACCTTTTCAGGCTTCAGCATCACAGGGTACAGCAATTTGGTATAATATTATGCAGGTGTCCATACAGGGGATGGAACTTCTTGCCAGGGGTAGGATTTTAAGGCAACGCCACAGTCCTGCTCTGGCCAAGTAAGTAATTTCTCCCTTCACCTGGCACTCAGTTCATCTCTGTCCTTCCCTGCCTGGGGGTATATTGTGCTTTGATCTTGCCTGCTGGAGAAAACGGTCACCTATCCTTTGAACCTGTGCTAACAGCTGTCTGCACCCACACTCCTCGTGTAGTCCTTTTTGGCTTTCTGAACAGATTCAAAACGAGATGCTGCTCTGGGGAAAAGGAGACTTCTGCCTGTTGAAATAGATAATACTGAAATATATCCACAGCTTTCCTATGAAGGCAGTTTCTTAGTGCACATCTCTGGTTTCTCCCTTCGCCTCTCCTGCACTTCTCCCCACTGGAAGCTCGGGTGTCTCTAGCGCTGCACTCCCCAGGATGCTGCACACAAAGTGGTAGGAGCAGACCCGTGGATCAGCACTGAGGGAAAGACTGAGCCTGGGATCCCTAGGAAAATGTTAGTGACATTCATGACATCAATTAATACAGATAAAGGAAAAAAACCTGCGATTTTTGGGACATGAAAGCCCCTCTCCATCCGTCAGTTAAATCAGCAGCACCAGCAGCACATCCCGGCTGGCAGCCAGAGCATCCCGGGGCAGGGAGCGGTGCCGGCAGGTGAAGGTGCACTCACCGCTGCGGAGCCGGTTGTGGGTGGAGAGCTGCAGGGCGCTCTCGGGGCAGTTCCAGCGCTCCCACCCGAACTGGAACTTGCACTCCTCCATCCCGCTGTGCGCCCCGGCTGCCACGCTGCTGGAGAACGTCAGGTACGCCTGGCATGGGAAACAGCGGGGTTAAAATCCGCCCTGTTTTAGCATTTATCAGTGAAAACAGACATGAGCAGGTTGCGAGTCTTTTCCCTCTGTACTTGGCAGGACTTGGAGCCGATATGCTCTGGGAAGTCTGGTTCCTTGGAAAGTACTATTTCCCATTTGCAAAACAAAATCACTCCATTTAAATTCCTGACAGTCCGTATGTCAATTACCTTAGGTCCTGTCATCAGAAAGTTATTCACAGACCTGAAACAAAGAAAATAAAATTAATCACCTTACCACAGGCTGAAGAGCATCCCTAAAAAATGCCCTTTCCATCGAGTTGGACCCTACCATGCTGCTGTGTGGAGAATGGCACTGTAGACCCCTGTGATGGAGAGGATGAGGAGGGTGCTTCTCTTCATGCCTGTCACAAGGAGTGGGATTGGATCCCTTTGGCTGCTCCGTAGCTCTCCGCACTGCAGGTCTCTGAGCAAGCAGGGCCGCCTCCTTCCACTCCTTCCCAAGGTGAACTATGGGGATGGAGCAAAGCTGCAGGAACCTCCAACCCTGATATTTATAAGGTGAAGTTGTGAATAGTCAAAACCCCCCATTCATTTGCTACCCAATGACTTAATGTGGTAAAAAAGCTCCTGCTCCAATGGGTGACAAGGAACCGCCTAAGGTTGCACTTCAAAAGGCGGCGCGGTGTCCCTGGGAGCGGGATGGTCTGAAGGAGAGCAAACTTCCCTAACAATGGGACACTTTTAACTCTCTTCCCCGCCACCAGCCATCCCTTTCTGCTGGCCCCAAGTCCTGTTGCCTTCTCCTTTTCATCCTCTGCTTGCCAGCAGAGGCTCCATCCCCATGTCCCTCCGAAATGACAAGCCGATGCATTTCTATAGTTCCCCTGCTATCTGCCTGCTCCCTCCTATGAGAACTCCCGAGGAGTTTTAACAACCCTCCTGTAAAGATCTATAGGGGATAGACCTCCCAGATCTCCCTGGTTTGCAGAGATGCATTTAACGGCAGGTTTTTTCCTTCTCGCCTCTTTATGATGAAAGTTTCTGCATTTCCATCCTGACAACAGCTAGCGTGGCTCGGGAGCATTTGGAAATCTCTCTAATTTACGCGGCTGCAGCTTGGGAACACTGTGTGAATCATTTATGTGGTTTTCTCCATGCTCCAACGCTGTAATTAGGGGAACAGTTTTCTGGGGTTGGCAGTTTCCTTACGGTGGAGGCTGCTGCAGCAAAGGCACAGCTGCTGCTGCTCCAGGCAGGAGCTGCCCATAGTCTGAGTGGAGTGAGGGGCCTCTGCTGCAGCTGAGCCATCATCTGTGCTTGGGAAAGAAAAACCCTTATCAGAGGGGACCCAAAAAGCCTTTTGGTAGTTACAGCCAGTATCATTAAGGGTTGTGAGGAGCTGTGATGCAGCTGCTGGAGGAACGGGGAGATGGTGTTCATGGAAACTTCTCGGTCTGTTTTCCTGTGGGTGAATGGTCCTGCTGGGGGCTGGCTCACCCTGGGCAGGGATCCTGGCTGCTCCATGGGGCAGTGTGGGTACTGAACCCCAAAGCAATGCCGTGCTGTGCCAGTGACAAACAGACCCCTGGCCCTGCCTGTCAGTGTCCCCTGCCACACAGGCACAGCACGTGTCCAGCACTGACTCTGTGCAAGCAGAGGTGCTGCCTTCCTCCTCCTCCTCCCCGTCAGCTCCCTGACTGACTCCGGGTACACCCATCTCCCTGAGTTAATCACTGCTGCTGCAAGGGGACTGATGAAAGAGCTGCACAAGTGAGGTTCAAGGGAACGGGACTGCACCGGACGTGTCACTTGGGGAGCTGCCCCACGAGCAGAAGGAGGCACACACGGACAAACCCCATCTTCACATGCAGGCAAGTGGCCACAGCCAGCAGCATAATGGCCAGGCAGGGGGATGCACCTCAATACCTTTGAGAAGTAGTTTTCTGTCCTGCCAGGAAATGCTCAAGAGCATTGCAGAGCCAGCAACCTGCCCTGGGGTTTGACACCTCACAGCTGGTATCTGAAGTGCAGGTCTGCGGGCTCAGGTCCCGCTGCTGGAGACCTGTCACTCCTCTCTCTCCTGCCCGGAGCAGACAGACCAGCTCCTCACTGCTCCTGGCTGCAGAAAGCACAGGGATTCTCCCTGTCCTGCTGCCCATCAGCGAGTGAGGGGAGAGCCCTCTCCCTCCAGACTCTGCAGAAGGGAAACCTGGAGTCAGCTGGGCAAAGCCGCAAACAACCCGTTTGTAACCAGAGGATTAAAATTGCAGATTGGTTGAAAAGCAGGGATGCAAAATACCTTCCAAGTGAGCACAAAGCTGGTGCAGTCCCACCAGCATGGAAAACCCTCTGTGAGTCAGCATTTTAATCATTACCATCCCGAACAGATCCTACTTGTTAGAGCTGTCAAAGGACAATTACTGGGAATGAAGTGTTTCCCATGTATCCGGGAAGCTCAGTGATTAAAGCCCATGCATATGGCTTGGAAATCTGCGTGCATTTTCTACATGCACACAGGTAATTTTGGGGGGTTGTGTCTGGCTGCCCCTGAGGGCATATAGATGGGGTTTTTTTCTTGTCTGAGACAGCTTGTGCAGCTAAAAAAATGTTGGCATGTCTGCTCTGTCAGTTCACACATGATATTGCTATCACATGCCAGAGGAATAACAGAGTCCCTGGGCGTGAGCTGTGCCGCGAGCAGCCGCTGGCAGGACCACACAGCTCTTTGCCCAGGCTATTAAAAATGTCCTTTCTAATTAGAGTCACAGCGATCTTAAAAGTCACTCATAACGTTGTCACTTGCACTAGTTGTCAGCAAACAAAGCAGCGTGCTGGGACAAGCCTTCCCGCACTGCTCCAGGTTTTTTCCACATTAACTGCTCAGGCCTGGCAAGCGGGAGCCAGCACTGCTGCAGGTCACCCGGCAATGAGTGCAGTGATCCCAATTGTGTCGCTGCTGGACTTTTCCACCTTAGGCTAAAGCAGACTTGGGTCTTGCTGTGTTAATAAATTTGCTCTTATAGACCACTTTGTGCAATGTCCTTGCAGTAAAAGAGACGAAATGTACACATCTGTTTGCAGCTGGGTAAACTGAGGCACGTAAACGAGTGGTCTGGAGATCTTGGGGTGGATTAGTGGCAGAGCTGAACTGGGCACAGCTGTTTAGAAGCTGATTTTGGTGCTTTGCTCCATGAGTCACCGGGCACGTGTGGGCCAAGCCCAGTTGGGCTCTGGAGGGCTGCAGGGCTGGGTGCTTCCCCGTCTCCCATGGGAACAGCCCACTGGTCACCCCATGGGTCACCTGAGAAATGATGCTGAAGGTGGTTTCGCTTTGATTTTCCCGCTGCCTAGAAACTTGGTTTTGGTTTGGTTCCGGATGGGGAAAAAAAAGTCTGGAAGGTAAATTCTGTTGAATTTACCTGGTTATGCAGAATGTGCACTGTCAGTGGTTCTGGGCAGCCTGGACCTCATGAGCCGTCAGCTGCCTGGCGTGGAGGCAGCACCGGAGGCTGCACCACGTGATGCTGAGGGACAGGCTGTTTGGAAAGCAGTGTCCTGAGTGCCAGCTGGACCCCCTTGACTTAACTGATAAAATGTTGATGCTTTGTTTCTTATTTTCTTGCTATGTGACCAAACAGGCAGTGCTTTTTGTGGGATGGTCAGAATCCTAAAGCATTTTGGTATCTGCCCTAATTAAGGAGACTACAATAGTATATACAGCCCCACGCACCCACAAAAGCTTTTTCATCCCGCAGTGTGGGTTTTAAGGGAAGGCAGACATGAGGTAAATCAGTTTATCAGGGTGGCAGGTCCCACGGGGTGGGGTCTTGGGTTGTGCTGCCCCGTGGCTGTGGACGACAGGAAAATAAAGCACAGGCCACTTGCTAAATTTCCCTCGGCAGGTGACACATTCAGAGCCCTGGCGTCAAATCCTGCATTGCTGCCCTCCTCACAATAGAAACCCACCTGGGTAATTAGAAAGCCACCCCCTCGCTGGTGAGGTGGAGGATTTTATGGTGCTCTCCCACACTGCTCGCCCTGGGAAGCCCCCCAAGCCCTGCACACAGCAAAGGGGATGTGCTGCACAATACTCCATCCCATGCAGGCATGGGGCAAGCCTCCTGCACACCCAGCTCTTCCAGGAATTGTTATATTTAGTCTTCTCAGCTTTCCTGTATTGGGGAATATATGTCCTTGTTGCTCTGCCTACTGCACAGTCCCTTGTGGGCTGCTGCAGTTCCCAGCAGGACCCAACAGAGGCAGGACCCAAGCCCTGGACCTGGCAATGCTGGTGGGAGTTTTGCCTGTATAATGCCTGTATAATGAATATGTTTTGATTAATGAATAGTAATTGGGGATGGAGATGTAACTGGAATCAGGTATTGTGCCACACCTACCCCACAGGCTTGGTCCTCTTCATGCCTGTTTTGGCACACAGAAGTAGCCCGATATTCACTGAAAGCAAGATTAAACCACCCAACAGAGCCAGCTTAGGGTGTGCTTTCCCAGTGACAAAATTATCCCGAGGAGTTCCTGTCTCTCGGCAGCACTTTGTGCCCTCAGCTGTACCAATGCACCCAGTCTTCCTGTCTTGCTTTTCACCCTGATTCCCAGCACAGCCTTGTGCAGCGTGATGGGGTGAGCAGTGAACTTCATCAGTGAGGCCACTAAAAAGCAAGTCCGAGGTAAGAGCCCCTTCTACTGAAGGAAACGCATTCTGGGATAGAAGCCAGGACCACAGGAAGCTCCAGGTTGTACCTTTTGGTTCCAGGAAGGAAAAAATTTGAGGTTTGGAACCAAATTCTGATCTTTCTAGACACAAGCTGGCCAGGGACATAGATGCTTCCCAGCAAGGGCTGTCAAGGTGGTTTGGGAATGTCCTGATACAGGTTGTAGAAAAGGCCTCAGAGCATTGCAGAGCTCTTGGATCTGTGTGCACAGGAAGATGTGCTTAGGCTAGAAATGAGAAAACAGAGAAAATGGGGGTTGGGGTGCAGGGGTGGGTAAACTCTTTTATTCCATCCACAAGAGGCAGAGCAAGGGGCTCAAGATGTAGATTTAACTTGCTGTGGGCTCACTATGTGTCAGGAGTGAGCTGGATGAGCGTGGCCCCACTGTGGTGGGGAGGATGGGCTGGGAGATGGGTCAGGACCCCTCCAGCCCAATCGACCAGGGACAGTGGATGGAGGGGGATTTCACCCTGGCAGCAGCAGTGCCCATCTCTCTCTGGGGAAACCTCTAGAGAGGACTTGGCTGCCCAGTCAGCCCTGGAGAGGCAGCTCCACGACCTGATCAGCCTCACCTCACCTGCCTCCTTTAGGTGTGTCCCTCAAAACCTACAGGGCTGTTTACACAGCAGCCTTATAAAGTAGGGACAAGTGTTTTGTTTTTCTCTCCCTCTTTAAAGGAAGTGTCATGCAAACGGTGTCAGCGCAGAAGATAGGTTATTGCCTGGGCATCTGCATGCAGGGACCAGATCTCTGTCCTGGCAACGTGTCCCCTCCCCGGTGAAAGCCTGTCCAGGAAGAGATTGGGCACTTGATACAGAGGAAAATTATCACCTCCTTCTTAATTATTCCCAGCCAAACTCAAGTTAAATTAACTGATTACAACCTGGCTCATGCAGTGCTCCCCGTCCTTTCCCAGCATGGGTCCTTGCACTACCCCTTTGTGGCTGAGGCTCTGTCATCCCTCCTGTCCCCCATCCATTTCAGTTCATGTCACAGATCAAGCCTAAAGATCTTAAATTCTGAGCTGGATGGTATGGGTGTTGCTGCTGGCTCTGGCACACTCAGTGTGGGATGTTTTGAAACTCACAGAAGAAAATGGTGATTTGAGCCACGAATATTTTCTTTAAACTTGTCTTTGTTTCTTTGGACAGAGGTGATTCCAAGTGCAGAAAGCTGTGGTTTCCTCTGGAGGAATCTGGGCTGAGAGCAACTTTAAAAATTCTTTGAGTTTTGCTGGTAAAAACAAAGTGAGGAGAAAAGTTGCTTCTGGCACCAGCTTTGCCCACGAAGGCAGTGGCGAGTCTGCACTGCTGAGGGCTTTGTTCCCCCTGCAGTGCCCACCCGCGCTCTGGCACTTTGCTGTTGTTCCCCCTAAGGAAAACCCTCTTGCCTTGCCTGTCTTCTCACAGGGTCAAGCTGCACATTTCCATTTCGTAGTGCAGGTGGGCATTGATGCCATGTTCATACATTGCTTGCATCAGTCTGGTAGTGCCATGCATTTATTCATCTTTGAGGCGGGAAGAGACGTCTCCAGTGTTACCTGAGGTCAGAGTGGGATGACAGCTCTTTGCAAGGTCTCTGGTTTTACTAAACCAGTTTTAGGCCTTTACTGTTCGGTTTAAAATAGATCCAATGGGAATGTGTATGGTGGGGATCTGGCTCAGGGGTTCAGCTCACCAGCATCCTCCAGGCACAGAGAACTGTTAGGACACTCCACGGGGTGAATTTTTCCCAGTGACACCCTTTAGAAACAAATTTCCTTGATCATATTTGCCTGGTAAGTCCCAGATGAGCTCCGAACACCTGAACTGTGCTGGTTTTGGAGGGAGCTCTGCCCAGCCCCGTGAGGATGAACGCAGTTCGCTTTGCATTTATTAACTCCGAGAGGGTGGAGATGGAGCCGAGCCCACAGCGCCGGGATCAAACCCACAGGCGCAGCGCGGGGAGCGGAGGGTGCGTGGCGCTGGGGATGCCCGCGCTGATGTCCCGGCAGTGTCCCCGGCAGTGTCCCCGCGGGCTGGTGACAAGGCTCCCCCTGTGGGACGGCCCCGCACCGCACACCCGTCCCAGCCCACCCCACGCCCACCCGTGCCCGGTGGCAGTGGCTGGGGACACGCGGGGGTGGCACGGGCTGCAGAGTGCCCCCAGCCGAGCACCTCGAGCGGCAGCTCGGATAAAAGCCGTGCAGCAATCCCGCTGCCAGAACAACCTCTGGGGAGTTTTCCGTGCTCACTGCTGGGGCTGGCTGGCCAAGCGCTGCGATTTTCAAGATGTATCGAGAAAAAGAAAAAGACCTCCGGTGTGGGTCTGTGGTTCATCTGTCCACGAGGGAGCTGGGTGGGCAAGAGCAATCCTCCAGCAGCACCCGCAGCCCTCCTGCCCCCAGGGTCTCGTCATTGTAGCTGCCCCCGTCTCGCTCTGGATCGATGCCACCGAAGTCATCAGCGTTACTGGGATGTCTGCCAGCGTGAGGGACCTGCAGCTGGCACAAGCTCTTCGACAGCTCTTCCCTCCCAATGCCCGTGCTCCTTGCCACCCGTGCTGGTACCAGGTGAGGTCCGTGCTGCAGTTGATGCTCACGGCCAGGAGCAGCACTGTGGGCTTGGGTTACCCAGATCCCACTGAAATAAGAGCCTGGACAGGACAGAAATAAAATGGTGAGTCTGGGGGAGCAGTGAAGAGGCTGAAGCTATTATAAAGCCATTATGGAGCTATTGCTATACTATAAGCTATTGCTGCTCCCGCTCCCTGGAGAGAAGGGTCCTGGGAGTGGGAGTGATGCTGCTGCCCCAGGGCATCCCTGCTGCCTCCATCCCTGCCCTTGGGCTCAGCCCCAAAAGCACACGCCTTCAGCCAAGGCACCTCATGCCTGATTTCTTCATTGCTAAATGAGATGTGTGATTTTGGACCTGCACACGTGTTTCTTTAACACTTTGTCGTGGTGACTCCTCCCAGTGCTAGCAAGGATGGTCCCCCCAGCTGTGGTCAGGCGTGACCTGAGGTAGCTCCCGTGATTAGACAGAAAAATAAAACCCCAGTTCTTCTCTCTGAGGAGAAGAATTATTTCCAGCATCACGAGAAAACAAAGCAGACCAAGAGGGATTATTTTCCCCAAACAAGATGCTGTTTGAAAACACCCACTTGGAGTCATACACAATTTTTTTCCTCCCTGGTTGTTGCAATTTTGCCAAATCAAAAATTTTGATACTGAGTTGGCTTCTGAATTCACGAGACCAGCTTAAAATTCCTGAAACTGTTTTTTTTTTAATTTTGAAAAGTCTCATTCTTTTTGTTCAGTGCCTACTGCTAGAGTCTTAAAAGACCTCATTTTCACATGTCCCTTTGACCAGAGCAACAAGAAACCCCCTTTTGCCCCCCCCCCTCTTCCTTTCTTCCTGATTCCCCACAGATTGAATGAATTCTGGACCCGGGCCTTAAAGCAAACACGAAGCATTGGGAGATTTGCAGTTGATGGTAGGAGTTGTCAAGAGCTGTTGTCAGCACAGCTTACAAGATGTGCACGAGCCATCACCAGCAACTGTTCCTTCCCAAGCCAGCTCTCCTGACAAGACAGCGAGCACACGGAGCCGCCTCTCCCGGCACAGGAGACGGGAGCAGAGCTCACCCTGCTGTCAGTTTGAGCGGCGTTGGGTTGGAGCTGGAGAAACACCCCCGCACACCACACACCTGCTCCCACACTGCCTGGCTCAGCCCCAGCCGGCCCCGTGCTGCCTTCCACGCTCCAGCCTGAGCGGGTTTTGCTGCCGGGACACACCTCGGTGCACTGGACCGGGCTGGGACAGCCAGAGCTCCCCGGGAACTCATGGATGTGCTGGGTGGGAACAGGTGGAGATGCCAGGGCTGGCTGCCCGTGCCAGGGATCCAAGAGGACACAGTGGCTTTGTTTGCCTGTGCACAGTGTGGGAGGTTCCCCCAGCTTGGCACCAGAAGGTTTGTGCTTTTAAAAAGACTATTGTTTTCACCCTGTGTTTTTGGAAAAACAAGGGGTGATCCAGGCAGAGGCATGAGAACCACCCTGGCTTCTTCTGCCTTGAGTTTCTGCTGCCGTGGGCACCTCCCTGGCTGCACTCCCAGCCCCTGACCTCCTTCCCACGCGGTGCAGTTCGGACCCCTGATTCTGCAGAGCTTTGGCAGATCCTCGTTTGCTCACATCTCTCTCTTGTTTCTTTCCCTGATCCTCTCTTAGCAGGAGAGGTCTCTGCTGCATCAGGAGCAGCGCTTATGGCAGAACAAACACACAAAGGTGTTTTTCCAGCCCTGGCCTTGCACGGGCATCCCAGCTTTTCTCGTGGTGGCCAAGCCACTGGCCAAAACACATTGCCCTTGTCACTGCAGAGCTGTGGCATGTCTCAGCAATCACGGAGCTAATGACCCAAATAAGAGAGAACACCCAAATATATTTGAAAGAAACCCCACACGTGCTTTGAGACTCGGCCGTGGTATCTGAGCTGGGGCTGGCAGGGCCTCCAGGGCCTTTTAGCTGGGCTCCAGCTATGGTGGAACACACACATGCCCTTTTCCTAGGAGAACTAGGCTCAGGGCTTGTCCTCCCTGGCCTTCGCTGCTATCAAATGCCTGCCTAATGAGATTTATTAAATCAACTCACTTTGGTCTAACAACGACAGGAATGCAGATCTCCTCTGCCCAGCCAGGGCTTGCTGCGACTGTGCACAGCAATTAGGGGTGACTCACAGGGGCAGGTGGACTTGGCCAAGATCCCGAGAGGGCTGGCCCTATCCCTGGGATCCAGGGGGCAAAACTGGCTTCATGGTGATGCCAAGAAAGTGGGTGTTCATCTGCATATAATGATTTTTTTTTGGCCATAACTGCATTAGCATGGAAGATGTTTTTCCTTTAGTTGCAAGGTAATGCCTCGTTTATGCACCTTTACATAACAGCAAGGAGCTGCTGCTAACTGGCGGAAATATTTAAGTTTCCCACCTGGAGCTGGTTCTGTTTACTGATGAGCTTGTCTCCAGCTCAGCTGCCCATCAGCATGGAGGCTGGGAAAGGGCCTCAGCTCCTGGAGTGGGTGGCTGTTGGGGAGCCTTGGAGCTGGAGGATGCTCTTCCAGGGAGTGAAGGTCAGGTTAACGCCCAGAAGGTGTTTCCTAGGTGTGGGTAAGGTGTTTGCTTTGGTTTAGCTTGGCTTGGCTTGGCTCTGCTTGTAGCTCCCTCTCAATGGCAGCAACAAATATTTCCTTGTGTAGTGCCTGGAAGGATGAAAATTCACTGTCTCAGCCCGAAGTAATGAGCAGTTTCCTGGTTGGTGTCCCCAGTTTGCCCCACAGATAAGGGCTGTAATGCACCTTGGTTAAGATAACAGGGAGCCAAACCTGTCCCTGCTCTTGACAAACTTTAATCTCCTGATGCAGTTCCTGGGTTGAAAAGGTCTCCCACAGCAGCAGAGAGGGATGTTTCTCAAATCAGAGTACTGCAGCTATGTGTTTTTAACTCTGAGCCTCTCTTAACTGCTAATTGTGAAAGAAGCACTCCCCAAGCCCTGCCATAAAGCCATGCTCCACCTGGGGCAGGCAGGGGAAAGCTGGGAAGATCTGGCCTTTAACCTTGAGGAGTTTTTCCAGGTGTGCAGGTGTTCGTAGCCTTTGTAGTCAGATCCAGGGGTGGAGAACGTGACTAAAGTTCTTCTCAGCCTATTTAGCGGGGTGAGATGTGTGGATAAATGCACTGAGATGTTGGGTTTGCTGTTCAGGCTTTAAATGCAAACAGCTGAGTTGGGAGCAGGCTTCATGGGGGGAGACTGAGCCCTGCAGCAACACCAGGAGCAGCCCCGAGCCAAGTGCTTGGGCAAACCTGAGCTGTGCTGCCAATCCTTTGTATCTCTGCAAACACAAGAGGAGAATATCTGTGTTTTCTTGCTTGGCCAGACCTCCCTTCTCTCCTGCCCAAAAAGGGCAGGCTGAGGACACAGCCCGGATCTTTGATTTTTGGGAGAACTTGTGGGCACAGAGACCAGCCCCTGTTTCAGTGATGCCAAAGAAGTTTTTGGTGATTTACAGCGTATTTGCTGAGCGAGTTGGCAGATGCTCTGAACTGGCAGAGATGGAGGGAGATCATGTGGAACAAAACCAAGGAGAAAGTCTAATTGTGGCCTTACTGCTGAGTGCAACACAGAGCTTAAAAACCATCCTGAGGAAAGTAACGGGTTGAATGAATCTGGTTGAACAGTAGGAACTATACAGATTTCCATAGGTGGTGTTGCTCTAAGTGCTATCTCTAGATGCTTCCTCCATGAAGGAAACATCATCAAAGCAAATATTTAAATAATGTCAGAAGTGTGCAGGGGTGAGGGGAAGGCATGAGTCACAAAGAAAATAGCACTGTTTTCCTTGTTGCTCGACCTCTTGCATTCCTCACCTTTTATATAAAAATTAGTATTAATGAATCCAGTTGACCTTAAAATAAACACCCCATTGAGTCAGGTGCCAAGGGGTCCTCAAAAGAGAATGTGAAAAAAAAACTTGGTCATGAAAAGAAAACATCAGCAGTGTTGAGCTGATGAATGTGGATTGAAACAGCAGCCTCAGCCCTTTGGACACCACTGACATTAACAAAGCTCTGACAGAAGTCACTGGTCCCCACGCCCTGTGTTTTCCTTTGGTCTCCTGGTCACCTCTGGTCACTTTCTGTTGCCACCAAAGGTCGCAGTCTTGTGGACCTACTGCTACTTTTAATTGCAGTTCTGACTATTCACATTCAATGGCAAGTGTCAAACAACCCTTAAGTAAACAAGATGAACATCACCCCAGCCGTTCCCTTCTGTTTTCTGAAGCCTGTAGGCAGCTCTCTGCCTCCCCTCATGCAGGTACAGGCCCAGACTAACCCTGCTGGAGTACACAGAGCTACTTTCATTTCATGGCACAAGTAGGATCAAACTGAAGCTTCAGGAACAGCAGTTTATCTGCCCAGAGTAAGCACTTGTTTTTCTAACATGATTGCAAATTAATTCCAGAGATAATGTGATACCATGTAACTGAGAGTCCCCTGAGCTGGCACCAGAGTCTATTTTTGCCAAGTCCTCTGCAGAGCAGTGAGGATGTTATTGTACCACCAGTAATGAAGATTTAGGGAATCCTTTCTTGCTTTGAAGGTTTGTGTCTTAAACCCTGTGCTGCTAAAGGTCTTCCTTTCATCCCTAAAAATCAATGCAATACTAAATTTTCTTTCTTCCTTCCACCTTCCCTTGTTCTTGTATTGCTTGGTATGAGATGGGCCAAGGGCTCTGTGTGTGCTGCAGTTATCCCAAGGCTGACTGGATCTTTGCAAGTTAGAGAGATAAAAAAGCTGTGGAGAGGCAGCTGCAGCCCTTTTTTTTAATCTGGGATGCTAACTTGAGTATTTCCTCAGCACAACCATCAATTTGTCATGCAATCTGTAAGTGGGTACTTGTCTCTGGAACCTCTAGCCTACTACTGGACAGCACTGAAGCAGGCCAGTGACTTCTCATCTTACTCGTGCCTGCTGCCAGGCTGGGGGTTTCAAAGTGCAAGAGCGCCTGACACACACAGTTTGTCCCTCAGGGTTCCCATGAAATGCTCTGCTGAGCGACATGAGGGATGGGAGTGAAGTCTCCAGGCTGCTGTGAAGGCAGTCAGGGGGGTTCCTGTGGGTTGGTGCCACCTGGGGCTCTGGGATTCTGCAGGATACAGATGATGGACAGGGGCTGTGCTCCAGCCAAGGGACCTGTGGGTGCCTGGGATAACCCTTCCTCACCTGACCAAACTCCCGAGCCGCTGTGGAAATGCAAACAAAGTGGGAAGGATGTTAGTAAGAATTGCAGTGTAAACCCCATTTCTGCAAGGCTCAAAGACAATTGATCAGAAAAAACCTGTTTATTGTGAGGTTTAGGAAAACAATTCCTATGCAAATTGCTTTTTTTTTTTTTTTTTGCCAAGTAATGGGGTTGATACAGAACTTGGAATTATAATTTTAAGAATACAAATACATAGTATCTTCTTCAACAAACACAAAACAAACTTCTCCCCGGAACATTAAATGAACAAATGTTTCTTAAAATAAATGGGCAACAAATATGGGGTGGGAGGGACAAAATAAAACAACAATCCAACTCAGAAGCCAAAACCCCACTGAAGAAGCAGCAGTCACATCTTCGATTTTATATTCAGGCTGTACTTTCACTTTGCTTTTCCTGTTCGATAGCTGGCAGAAAAACAGAGGAAACAAAAACACCATCAATAAACATTACTGTTTATGAACTGTAAACTTTGCCTTCCTACGGAGACAGACTGAGACAGTTTTGGGGGTGTACAGCCTGAAGAAGAGAAGGCTCTGGGGAGACCTTAGAACGCCTTCTAGTGCTTAAAGGAGCTCCAAAAGAGCTGGAGGGGAACTTTGGACAAGGGCCTGGAGTGACAGAAAAAGGAGGAATGGCTTCCCCCTGTCAGAGGGCAGGGTTAGATTAGATGTGAGAGAGAAATTCTTCCCTGTGAGGGTGGTGAGGCCCTGGCACAGGTTGCCCAGGGAGGCTGTGGCTGCCCCATCCCTGGAAGTGTCCAAGGCCAGGTTGGACAGGGCTTTGAGCAGCCTGGGATAGTGGAAGGTGTTCCTGCCCATGGCAGGGGGTTGAAACAAGATGCTCTTTAAAGTCCTTTCTAACCCAAACCATTCTGTAATTCAGTGATAATGGTTCTGCAGGATACAGATTTCTATGATCATACTTAAAGCCAGAGAATGGTTAAATCCATATTTGGCTTTTTTGGTCACCCTGAAAATGACAACTCATTCCCACACCTGCATAGCTAGAAGGGAGCACCTCATGACATGCAAAGCTCCTCTTGTATTCACAGCTTTGGCATTGGCAAGGATAACAAAACAGGGGAAAAAACCAGGTATCTAATGCTGAGGGACTGTGCATCTCCATGGCTATCAGCACACACATCTAGTGATCAGCAATACTCTTCTGAAGGAACCTGCTCACAAAATCTGCTCCAAATGCTCTTTTCATATCTGAAGCTGATGATGATGGGTTTTGCTTGCAGCCTTATTCCCAGAGAAGGTGCTTGGAGGTCTCCTGCCCACAGCTGACAGCAGGTACCAGGGGGAGGCAGCAGCTCATCTGCCTGATAACATTAAATCCAGAGCCCGGGCACCCTCTGGGGATGCTGCCTGGCCTGCCAGGGATGGGCAAAGGTTCCCCTGTGCCTCCAGAGGGGCTGGTAACAAGGTAATTACAAACAGATTGATCCCGTTACCAGCACCCAGTGGGAACACTGGTCTTGCTTTTAGCAGAAGCAAGAGCAATGCCATCAGAAAGGGTTTTTCAGACAAAATGCACCGTTGAGTTATAATTACTCATATCCTTGGAAGCCCAGCACAGAGTCTTAGTATTATCCCCACTTAAAGTCAGGGATGAGTTTGAGCCTGTAATCCTGTCATTAGCATTCATTTTGCATATGAACTGCAATACAGATTGCGTCCCTGCTACTCGTACTTCAAATAGCCTCATAAGCACTTACTTTCTTTAGTGGGCAGTGGATTTTTCTCTCTGGTTTCTGTCTTCTTCAGCTTGGTCTTGTCAAATGTTTCAATTTCTGCAAAATCTGGTTTGTCGGACATGATGGGTCCTGACAAAGAAAGGGAAAACACACCCATGGCTTCATTAGCTAGTGCTGTGATACCAGCCATCTGCAAAGCATTTTCTCCTCAAGAGAAAAAATATGAAAATACCATAAAAATGTTTATTCAAAAAGCCCCCACAAACCTAACACTCAATCTGGGACCTTTCCCTTAGGCTTGGCTCTTTCAGAGCAAAAGAGGAAAGGCATAAATAGAATTTTCTCTAGATTTCTCTGATGAAATTCCTAAAAATCATATTTTGCACGTGGCAACAAGAATCACCAGTAATAAAAAGACAACGCTTAATTGCCAGTAATCCACGGTGCCCCCTGACATAAACCTGTATTTTAAGAAATGCTGCTAACGGGAAAATCTACAATAAACCCCAAATCCAATAGGAACAAAGAGCTTCAATTACGATTTTCTTTTAATTAATAGGATTTGTCTTTCATTCTGACCCCCCTGTACTGAGCACATCCATCTCCAGAGCTGCTGTGGACTCTTCAGCGTAACAATAGAGGACCGGTTCCCCCAGCCCTTTGTTTGCTCTTGCTCCATATCCCAGTCACAGCTCAATGGCTTTGATTATACTCTGTTATAATAAAGAGAAATCCACAAAGCACACCAGCATTTCACCTGTCAAAACTTCCCTAATCCAATTCCTCTTTTTATTAAAAAATTCGAGTTAAAATCCAGCCTGGGCGTTATTTCCCTTATTTCAGTGGAGTTTCCCATCAAGGCAAGGTTTGGCCCGGAGATGGCTGATATAATTATATTTTTTCCTTCCTGCAGAAAATCAGATTTCATTGCTATCTGCACTGAGACAACGGAGTAAATATTCACGAGGGAAAAAATTAAAAAAAAAAATGAAAAGCTACTAAAACCACATGGCATTACCGTCTGGCTGCTCTCTCTTCAGCTGCTTGGTGGCCGTCTGAGGCAGTGTGAGTTGAAAAAGGTCAGGGTAATCCCTCCTCTCCTCTTCCCTCCTCCCCCCTCCCGAACCCATCGCTATTAATATTGATTAGTTTAGTGCTGGGATTGCTCAGCGTTTAGGGAAAGGACAGATTGCTCCCGTAGAAAGTGCATGAGGGAGGGAAATGGGAAAACTGACATGGAAAACTGCCAAAATACATCTTGATTTTTCTTTTTTTCTGTTCTCTTCATTTACCATGACAATAATATTGAAGTTTCCCTTCCCACCATTTTCCAGTGCTGAGGTTTGCAGTAAAGGTGAGGTTTGGGGATTGCTGCTGCCAGATTAGTTTTTGGGGAGGGGATTGTAGGTGCATTCAGCAACATGCCTGGGGACCATCCCCACCTGCCCAGGCTGGCAGAAGCACAAGGGGGCTTGGGGCTGTGGAGGGCTCTCAGCACAGCCATGGTGTGATTGCCATGATCAGGGGCCAAGTCTGAGATTAGCACAGCCCGGGCACCACAGTGACCTCCAGGAATGTGTCCTGAAGGGATGTACAATGAATTTCTGCTTGCTCCTGTTTTGGTAGCTATTAATTCACTAGCTGGTGCCTCCCTCAGCCCACGGCTCTGGAAGCAGGGAGGGAAGGGCTGTATGCATCCTCCTGGATACTGGTGTGGGTTTCCTCTCGTGTACCTTTCAGTGTCTCCATCTGAAATTCCTGCCTAGACTCCATAACAGTCAGAAGGGAGGCAACAAAGTTGGGATAAAATTAATTGTGCCCTAGGAGTACCCGGTTTTCTCTACTGACTATGAGGCAGCCTGAACAATGAGCTCAGAGGGACAGAGATGTCTCTCAGCTGATTGAGAGCCCCTGGAAGGTCTGTGGATCTTTCTGTTGGCACCACAGGTTTAGGTAGAGTGGGTTTGAGTCCGATATGTGTGCATGGAGAAAATGGTTTTAATGTGCTTAAATGTGTCTTAAGGATCTCCTCTTGCAATGTTTGTTTAAATTAAAACAATGAATAGGTTTGCGGCTGGACTTGATCTTAAATGTTTTTCCCAACCTAAGTGATTTGTGCAGGCTGGCTCGGTTATCTCTGCATCTGCACTGACCACACAAAATCACTGTGGATGTGCACCATATTTAATGTCGGGACTCAGTTCCTTTGCTTCCATCCCGCATATCCAACCAGTTGTCACAAATAGAAAGCTGTGTTCCTGCCTGAAACCCCCTGGGAAAAAGCAGGAAGGCAGCCACTGGGTGAATACTTGGTGTAAGCCGTAGCTGAGATTTGGCACTGAAGAGTCTTTGTGTCTGCTTAAAGAGAGAGCATTATCCTCTTGTTTGGCTGGACACAAGATTCAGAAGATCAGAAAAGACTTTAAAACATAATCTGAGTGCTTCATGATTCCAGGCAGTTCATGAGTTTCAGTTTTTTAAATATTTGTCCATTTTAAAAATAACAATTATATTTCTGATTATGAAGAGAGACTAAAAGGACAAAACCTCTTAAACTTCAAGAGCAGCACAACTTCTCTCAGTTGTAGAGAGCAAATAAAGTGCTCAGGACAGCAAAGCAGAAGAACCTCACTTTGGGTTTTCTGTGTCCAGTCACGGGCTCTGCCCCCAGGATGCACAGCAGAGCTCAGGCTCTTCTAAACATGCTAAGACAGGGTAAGCACGCTTGTTTTCACCACCACTACCACTTTAATTGCCCAATTTATTGGCAAACTTAATATTAAAAACAGTTTGGGATACATTGTTTGGGTTTTTAGGCTAAGGATGAGCACGTTTTTAATTGATATTGGGTTGGGTTTGTGAGGAAGGTGCAACAGTGTTGAGCCAAATAACATAATGATGAGAAATTACATGTTCTCACTGCTGAAATCAGGAGATACTCATCTCCATAACAAACATCTTGACCACTGCATAAAGTGCCCGTCAAGTTTCTGTAGCTTGTAAATTCAGTGCTGTGGTCAAACACAGCTTGTGTGGGATTCAAACCTCATGTTTACGCACTCTGTGCAGCAGACACAGCTGGATGCAGTTTACATATTGAAAGTTTGGAATTTGGCCTGAGGGCATCGCATACTTCGAGGGAAAGATGGGTAGGTAATATCTTACTCAGATGCCTTTTCCTTTCACTAGTAATGGAAATATTTTTGCTCTATGAGCAGCAAAGCTGTTCTTTGTCAGGTTTCTAACGGCAGGATTTCAGAGTCACCATCTTCAGTAAGGGGGACATGGTGTTTTCCCGGCCTTGGGATGACTGTGGTTGCAATGAACCTCAACTTTCTCTGTGTTGCACAGAGGCAGCAGAATGATCCAGTGTATGGGAATGTGAAAAACCAGGAAGCCGGTGGAGCGTGCAATATAGAATCTTTACGGATGCTCTACACATAAAGCATGTAAAGCTACTTTGGTACGGCTGTGCCTGAAAAGCTGCCTCATACAATGGAAGCTGTGTTTTATTTCAATTTGTTGCCATAAGATGAAGGGCTGAGTCAAACCTGCCAGGACTGACACTTCTGATACCAGTGAGTCACCTGCCATTGACAGCATTAAACCATGCCTGGCAGCACAAGCCACTGAGTCTGACAGACACCCACAGAGCAGCAGGGAAAAACAAACACTTGCTACCAGGATTCAGTAATAGGTGAGAGGAAACGTTTAGAGGGAGCTCAAGTGAAAAGTCTGAGCTCAAGTGAAAAGTCTGAAGAGTGAGGCTGGGAAGTTTGGACCCTGCTGCCACTTGACCTTTTCCCTTGGCTACTGTCACTTGGAAGCAGCGTGCCCAGCTCGTGCAGGGCTGGGGCTGCAGGAACATTAATATATATTATCTTTCTATCTATATATATATATATGGGCTGTAGCCTTTCACAGGCTGGGGGATGCTGTGCTCATGTTTGGCACAAGAGGTGCTCTGGAAATGCCAAGTTTCATAGAGACGAGGTGGGCAACTGCCAGAAGAAGGGGTTTCTTTCTCTTTGGTGCAACAGTGGGAATCAAATGGTATCTATTTCCACAGGGAGCTGAGGGGGGACAAAGCACCCTAACGCGAGCAGCCGGGTAGAGGAACAGACGCTCGAGCAGATCAGTGTCTGTAGCTGAGCCAATAAGCTGACACAACTGATTTTATAATCACATTAGTGCTGTCTCGAAATAACACACCCACTCAAATATAACAGTGATTTCATTTTCAAAATGTTGTGGTATTTTTGGTGCTAAAGGTAGGGGATCAATTTGTCAAGGCTGAAAGCTGGGCTGGAATCTGCACGCACCCTAATTCTTGTAGGTCCCCGTGAGCACTGAGCACCTTCCAGGCAGGTAGCAGGATTGGGTGCATTATGAGCTGTCCGTAGAAGGTTTCCCGTCCTCAGGGGAACAGGAAAAAAAAAGACTGCGGCTTCTCTGAAAGGGTTTTCTTAGTTCCCTTTGTGCCTTTTGTTCCGTCTTGCTGCCAAAAAAAATATCCCTGTTTGGGAACGGAGACAGGTTCCCAGGCTAAGAGACAATGAATGCTGGGGGTGTAAGGAAGGCACTGATCCCTCTTTGGCAGACTGTCTGCTGTAATGCTGCACTGCCCGTGAGTAAATACTCGACACTTGTCTTACAGTGGATGTTTTATCAATACCTAAGGTGTTTCATTTTCCTTATCAAGACCATTGAACCTTGAGGGTAGGTACATGCAGAAGATGAGCGGGGAGGAGAGGCAGTTGTAGATAGTCCTTCTCCTTGGGCTATTTTTTCCAAACCCATGTTTTCCAAACAGCTCAGGAGTTCAGACAAGTCTATACCAGAAGCCCTGTTACAGCAAAGCGTAAAAGGAGAAGACATAAGCTAGTGGGAGTAGAAATTTCCTCTCTCTCTTTTTTTTTT
>VZTD01000062.1:1103854-1139421 GCA_013397725.1 Rhagologus leucostigma | reverse complement strand
AGGAGGGCTGCGAGGGGAGCGGAGCGGCGAGGAGAGGCCCGCGCCGGCCCCCGGGGTAGGAAGAGGCGGAGGAACCTGCTGGTGGTGCTGAGGACGGCGGGGAGGGCGAGTCACCCGGCAACGGTGAGGGGCGCGGGGCGCATGCGCGGGGGGTCCACGCGCAGGCTGGCCGGTGTCACCTCAGGCTTCAGGAACCTTCTGGCACCGGCGCCGAGCGGGGCGCGGGAACTTCCTCCTGCCGAGTTGTTGCAGCCGCTCGCAGGGAGCTGTCAAGAGGCAGGAGCGTCTCCCAGGCTGGTGTCGGTGGGACCTCGCAGGTAGCGCTGACAGCCCGGCTCCTCCGGGAGTTGTGTGCCCAGGCTGTTCCCTCCTCCCACGGCCCAGCCTGGTGCCCCCTGCGATGGGGCTTGGCGCGCTGACAGCATCAGCCCCGCAGCTCCCTGACAGCGAAGTTGGTCCCAGAAGTTGAAAGAAGGGCAGTTACTAAATCGCCTGTGATCACGAAGGCAGCGCTGGCATTAAGAACGCTGGGTCATTGACTTAACGCGCCAGCCTGTGACCAAATGTATCTTCCGAGGGGTCTGTCGGTGTGGGTTTCCATTGTTCATGGAAGCTCCTTAGAGATTTGAATATTTGAGTGGAAATGTTTCTTGCTATCAAAAAGTTGGTTTAAGATGGGATGTCCCAGTGCTGGGGTGCTCCTTCCAGGTCTGGAAAAAACCACAACAAAACCCAACAACAAAAACCCTGCCATCACACTCTGCAACGCCAGCTTTTAATGCACAGCCCTCTTATTCTCAAGTTCCTTGGTCTGGCTGCATTTTAAGAAATTTTTACAAAATTTCTTACTGCTGTCAGGCTCAAGATGGGGAAAAGAAGTAACAGATGAAGAAAGTAAATACCATGTAATAACTGTTGCCTGTTGAAAAAAAAAAGAAAATGAATATATAAAAACCTACACAGTTGTTTATTTTTCTTTTGGCATGTGTTCCTGAATGTCCTCAGGGATGGAACTGTTAGTATGTGAGTTTAGAACAAATTGTTAAACTGGATTAGCATTTAGGTTTGAAGTTTTTCTGTCTTTCATGCAGTCTAATCTGCCAACATAAAAAAAAATAGAAAGCTGGTTTGTTGGCCTATATTATAAGCAGTTTAGCTATTTCGTTTGTTTTCTTTTTTTTTCCTGCTCATTACTAGTAAATTGCTTTATATGTTCTTTGTTGCATAGACTTGAAGATGTTTAGAATCTCTTTTAATCTTCTCTGTCTGTATTTTATACATTGTTTGGCTCCATAGGGATCCTTTCCTTGTCTCAACTGTGTAACAATAAGGAATTAAATACCTCAATGTTTTGAAAGCTTCAAACTGGAAATTTATTGTATTGTTTTAGAAAAATCAATCAAGTAGAGTGTCCCAGGGTTACATTTAAGAAAGCTGACTCGGAGAAGCTCCTGGTAACTTTTAATGCTTGCAAATTTTGACATGGAGAACACGTCAAAACATCTGAGTTTGGCAAATGATAGTTTTTATCTGCTCTGTGTTAGTTTGGGCGGTTGGTTTTTGTGTTGCTTGGAACACTGGAGGGTCTTCTCGCAGCTCATTAAAAGACTTAATTTAACGTTTGTCATTTGTGGCTCATACCCTGAGACCTGTGCAAGCAGTGAAGCGTTCCTTTCTAATGTACATAATGGTATGTTTGCAAAAGCAGGTGAGGCTGAAGAAATATTCTGTGCATTTGGAACAGACTTCAGAAAGTTCTGTGAATCCCTGCTTGCTGTGTGTGAAGGCTTTATGGGGTAGGGTTTTTCCTTTTCTCATACTCAGCCTTTTGATTTCTGGTCAAACGTTACAGCCGAGCAGTGATGCCCCTTTCCAGGGCTCGTTGGAAAGTGAGTAAAACCTGCCAAATCTGAGGTGATTTTTTAGTTTGGATTTTTCTGTGTGTGTGGTTGTTCTCTTTTTTTTCCCATCCCCCACAAAAGAAGCTGCAGCTATGTGGAAGAGGAAGTGATGTGGGTAAGAGAATGCTTCAAGTTGTGCTCTAATTCAGCACATAGCACCAGGTTAATTTTACTGCCAGATTAGCACACAAAAATCTGGTGGCCATTTAGGTGGGAGTGAATTAACGATGTGCAGGGCAGTTCATCATTTGCATCTGTGAGGATGAAGGATGACAAACTTTTTAAACTTTTTTCCTTGCATTGCAGGCCTGCTTTTCAATAATTTATTGATTATTTCAGATGTGAGGACTGTTATTTAAGAACTGAAAAATAACACTTTATCAAAAACATACGAGGAGGAGGTACAGAATCGAAGGAATATTAAATCTTCTGTGAAGGGCTATGGAAAAGGGATTGTTACTTGTCATGCAGTTTGTAAAGTAATGGCTCTATCAGTTTTTCAGCAGAGGGGCTCTGTGTCTCTTGTCAAAATTGGATTCAAGCAAAGAATACGAGAATTTTACATTGCTCCCTGGAAAGTTAGTAAAACTGAGCAATTCAGTCTTGCTTACTATTATTTTCTGTAAGGTAAAAGATCTTACCTGCAAAAATTTTGCTTGAGAAAGACTAGCTGTCTTAAAGCTTTGGTAAATTCAGATTTATCTTCACAGTTTGTACTGGCTTAATAGCCAGCTGTCGAGATTTGTGAAAATTCAGTCAGTTCAGGTGAATTCTGTGGATTATTGCAGCCAAAAACATAATGTATTTGTTACTGCATCTTCTACCAGGCTTTTTTTTTCTGTAGAGCTGATTTGTTTTGAAGTCTTAAAAACATAGTTTAGAAGGTCAAAACCTGTTATGTTTGCAACATATGGGTGGAGTCGTTCACTACAAGAAATGGGTAATATTTTGCAGGACCATATTTCAATCAGTGAAAATAGTTCTATTGTGATAGGAACAAACAATTCTACTCGTCTTTCCCCTGTAAATGTGTGAAATCCTGTATATTTGTTTAAAAAAAAAAAGAAAAATATGCCGAACGAGCTTAAAATACAGATAGGGCTTTATGTTTGTGTTCAAACAGCTTGTAACAAAGAGTACGGTTGCAGAGGCTTTTTCCTATTGAGAGGTTTAAATGGTTTTTATTTTCTTCACTGTTTGGACATTTCTAAGGACGCTTGGGTGGGGCATCTGCTCGATCTGAGCCCTGTATCTGGTGGGAACCCTGCGCTGATTGTCCAGGTTCCAGTCTCGCTGGCAGCTCTCCTCATGTGTCTCTTCTGTTCAGTGTTCCCTGCAGTGTGTTCAGGATTAAAATTTGTGCTCAGCTGTGTAGGATAATAATACATGGACAGAACTGAAAAGGTGAGAGCTGGAATCTTACGGATGTGGTTCTTTCTTCCTTTATACGCTTTTTTAAAGTGTGTATATTTGAAAGGTTTTCTCCCCTTTTTGCTGAACTTCGCATTTAATGAAATCTTTTGTTGTCTTGGCACTCTAGTAATGTAATCAGGTTAGTTAATTTTAGTCTGCAATGTAACTTTTAACCTTCTGATTTCTGGTGGTGTCTTCAAATTTAGTCATAATCAAGTTTTGACAGGAGACCTCAGTACCAGACCTCTTTTTTTCATTTTTTTTTTCTTTCTCCATCTCTTGAAATTCAGAGAATCATTGCTACAGCATTGAACTCTTCATTGAAATGTCTTAGTGCAGTGAGGATGCTGAGCCTGTCCTTTATTTTGGTGGCACGTGCTCAAGGTTCTGACAGGCAGTGTTTCGATAGCAAAGGGGCTGTGTAACCATTTTGTAATCAGCTGAGTTCCAGTGTATATTTCTGCTTACCTGTTGGGGAGGGGAGAAACAAACTGATGATAAATGTATGTAATAGGATAACTTATGTATAATGAATTAAGTGCATTATATATTTATAGTTTGCTTTTTTGGTATCTCTGAGGTAGCTTGACTTCTGTTCCAAAGTCTGTTTTAACAGCAGTGACAATTGTTGAACTTCTTCGGTTTTATAACGTGAAGCTCTCAAGTTACATACTTTTACTGATAATTTCTTCCTGTCTGTTACTTTACTGTACTTTTATAATGCCATTGCACTGAAGTTCTGCATTATCTGATGCAGGGGCAATGAGATGTGTGCGGTTGGTGGAGTAGAGCTTTGCATTGGGGGGTGGCGGGTAGGATGAATATAATTAGCTGTTACACAAGATACAAAAGCCTTTTTATTTATTAACTACTGTTGTTAAGAGTGTGATGGGATCTGTGCGAGCAGGAAGTTTCTTTGTAATTCTGCACATGTGCATTGGCAGCAGCAGATGAGAGCAAATCTGGCAGTGTGTGGTGGTGGGTGTGAGGCACTGAGCAAACATCTACTTTTTCTCCTATCCATGATGGTTTTATTTTCTTGCTACAATGTAGTTGGAGGATTATAAGTTGCTGCAATGCTATTAAAAAGCCTTTGGATTTTATCTAGTAAGTGAATATAAAACATGATTTTTGCATATCAAAACCAGCTAACATTTTGGTGATCTCTCAGATTGTTCTTTAAAAGTGTAGAATTTTTTTGGAATGTTGCTTAAATCAGTCCCTGTATTTGAAGTTTTCTGATAGAATCTGGCTCTTGTGAAGGTCTGTGAAGGATGGGCTTTTTCAGAGACAATGTGATCAGGTTCTGTCAACTGAAATTGTAGACTAAACTGTAATGACTGGAAAATAAATACTGATCAGTATTTTGGTTTCTTGGCTTGTAAATTAAAAAAACCCTGAAATCTAAAATTCTATTAGTTTTGGTTATATCTCTTCCAGAGGAGCTTTCATGAGGTGTTTTGTTGCTTTCTTGCATGGTAAGGACATAAAGACTTAATTTAAATTGTTCTAATTCGTAAATTGGAAGGCTTGCTGCCACATTCCCAGGAAACAAAAATTGCGTTAGAATTGCATTCCACTAAATCTTATGTTGTATTTTTTGTGCTTTTACTTGCTTTGTCAGTGTAACCAGTATTTTGTCAGTTGAGTGGTTTTTGAGACTATCTCGGAAGTGCTGGTGGCAAATGATGGAGAATTTCTGCTAATAGAGTTGAGGTTTAATGTGTGTGTGAGTGCACATGTGAAGGCATACACGGGCAAACAGTTCATTAATTAAAGAGCTGGTGTTCATGCTTCTGCTGACTCCTTTTGTGATTGTGTGCAAAACTCCAATGAGCTGGTTTCCTTCTGATTCCTACTTAACCAGAAAGCAAACAGGGCAGTGAAGAGTTAGGAGCCATAATGAGAAACGAAGGGAGCAGGAAAGTCACATCTGCTTGAGAATGTATTTATTCGGACATGGATTCCTTCAACGCTGCAAATTAAATTTTGTAGTTATACTTAATTTCAAACAGTATGCCTTAATGGGGTGGGGATTGTATTCTTAAGAGGACCAGCTTATTAAATTTAAAATAACTGAGCCCAGTTGTCTGATTTGCCAGTCTAGACTTGTGACTAAAATATCTCATGATAGCTGACTTCACTGACAGTCAAAAAGAGGAAATCTTTCTTTAAGAATCTATTTTAAGTTAATCTTGCTGGTTTTAAAACTTTTATTTTAAATAATTATTGTTTTGACTACTCAAATATATTAATGAATACTTAAATGTGATTATTCTTTTAAATGAAGGATGTTCTGTGTCTGTTCAAGCACTGGCACATCTCTGCATGCTTTTAACTGTGCTCTTGAGACAAGTTTGTCCTTTTCTGTGTCCTAGGTATGTGGTAGAGTTCTGTTTGTGGGGTTTATTTCAGTTTGGCTTTTGTATAAATTTACTCCAAGCCATGTCCCCTCCCCATCCTGGCCATCTTTTCGATTTTGGCTGGATTAATTCAAAAAAGCAAGATACTCTGGTTTTACTCGTTAGCTGAACAAAAGCTGAAAATCAGATGAGCAAAAGCTCTTTTGCCCAAAAGCACTTCATCCACTGGGAATGCTAGCAGTAATTTTGGTATACAAACGA
This sequence comes from Rhagologus leucostigma, assembly GCA_013397725.1. Taxonomy (NCBI): domain Eukaryota; kingdom Metazoa; phylum Chordata; class Aves; order Passeriformes; genus Rhagologus; species Rhagologus leucostigma. The sequence continues at coordinate 1,133,483 of VZTD01000062.1, read as the reverse complement.
CATAGAAATCAATCGATGTCAATTGTTACAGTTCTGACAAAGCATTACAAAAAAAATCAGTTTTCTTTTAACTCAGCAAAACTTAAGAATAAGATCAAGAGTGCTGGTTGCCATTTTTTTGAAACATAACTGGTATGTAGTACAGCAGTTGCCGAATGGCTCTGTGTGTTCTGCAGTGAGCTGGGACACAAAAGTTTCCCAGGGAAGCCTTCTTGCTCCTGCTCACGCCTGGCAGCTGGCTCTGGATGATGTCATGAGGAGAGCTGCTTGTGACTCCAAGTTGGAATCTGTGTCTTAAGTTTTGGCCATCATTTAGAAATGTTTAAAATCTGTTATAACTTTAATAATTTCAAGCTTAGCCAAAAAATCAATTCTTTATTTGGATTTAACAGTATGTTTGCTGTAGGCATCCAGGGAGACATCACAAGTTTTGTCTAGCTGTAAGTCATATAAGTAACATAATACATTCTTTTTCTTTGTCAAATATAAAATATGAAATCAAAAACTTTGAGACACTGTAATGTTTTTTGTGGAATTTTATTTGTAAATAATTATTGCAGACAAGGTGCATTGATCCTCTTTGTACTGGAGAATGTGTATGTGATCTTTTGGGACTCAGTTTGCAGGCATGTGATGGTTCACAGGGTCACAGCAAAAAGCCAAAAAACTTGAGGTGTGTTTCCTGAGAAGCAGGGACAAGCCATGTTGGTGCTTTTTTTCCTATCTGAAAATCTTAAGGTTAGTTTTTGCTTTTATGTGTTAAAAAAAAAGCCACTGGCGATGTTTGCTAGTGCCACGAAATAAGATATTAAGAATAGAGCAGGACAGCAGTCAGTGTTAGCTTTGGGTTTGGCTTCAGAGACGAGATGGATTTCTTGCTACATAAAACAAGCAAATAAAAGAATTGCTTAAATAGTTGAGACTTGTGGCAGAAATTCTACACGCAGAATTAATGTTTTCATTCCTATGGCATGGTTTCAGTTTGCAGCCTTTCTTTGTTTATTTTTACTTGTTGCTTCATTCCTTTGTTTTAAGGAAAGGTTGTGGAACCCTGAGGACTTAATTTAAAATGATACCCGCATATTGTTTGTACTTCAGTCATTAATGTAAAAACTGAACTAAATGTTAGTCTAAATTTTCATGTGTATTCCTCAAATATTAACAGTTAGCCATATATTCTGTGGGGTTTTTAGTGGCATTTCGTGTGTGGGTGTAAATACTTCTTGAGTTGCCAAGATAAGTGAATGCTATTATGATGGCAGAATGAAGCTCATGGTGCTGTTTTCCCAGCAGACTCTCTGAAGAACTTTCCTTAATTAAAAAAACAAACCAAAATTTTTAAAATAACTCATGAGAGCACTGAAATCCAAAATACAGAACAAAACTGTGTTTTACCCTCATTTAAGATGCTTGGGCTCAACGTATTGCAAAGGACAGTAAGTTTTTTTCAGTCTCTTGTAAAATTGTGGTACAATATGCGGTTATTGTATAAAATAAGGTGTATTTTTAGTTTCCTGCATTTATGTTTTGTCGAGCATGATTATAGCTTAAGGATGTTCTTAAATGTTTGTAGTAACAAGGAAGGGAAGTAGATTGAAAAAAATGTAACCAGAATGTTTATGATTAAACTCAAGCTAGGTAGTTTTCTTTTGTGTGGGTTTTTTTTTCGTTGCTATTTTTTTTCTTTTTCTTGATAGAACTTGTGAAGCATTTCAGTTGTGAAATTGTGAGAGGAAAGCACGTGCTCAGAAGGATCAGGATAATATGGGCAAGAGTAAAAAGAGTTGACTGTATGAGTTAGCTCCTGTTTCCTGAGTTGTTTGATCAGGGCAAAAATAGTATTAAAAAACTCCACAGCATGGCTTAGTATTTATAAAAGACTCTGGAAATAATCCTAAAGGTTACATGTCTTGTCCTAGTTTTCATATGTGTCTGCAGAGAAGTGCTGCACTTCCTGAGTCAACGGAGGGCGAGTGGGAAACCTTTTGATCCATATAAAAAGTGGAGATAAAATGTTTAATTATTAACAGCTTTTTACGGTGTTGGAAATAGCAGGAAATAAAACTTGCTGGAAGTTGAATAACTTCCAGAGTTTCTAGCTCTTTCTAGATTTGGTAAGGATCAGATTAATTGTATCACAGCCTGTGAAGACACCAAAGCCTGAACTAAAAGGGAAAAGACTGAAAATGCTCTGAAAAGAAATTGTTGCCTATAATGATATATTGAAATGTGTGTAAAAGTATGTGTGTATCTGAGAGGGTGAAAATGAGGCTTTCACTAATTTTTCTAGGTGATAATAAGCCATATAAAGCTTTCTTTAAAATATAAACCTGGGTTGTAAATCCGGTTTTGCTCTAACAATGAGACAACCAGGCTGTTTCAACTTCATTGTTATGTTGCCAAGCCAGTTAAAATAGAAGTCTGTATTTTTTTCTTTTTTTCATGCCTCCTGAATGAAATTAATATTCAGGCAGCCTGTTCATCTGCTGCACCTGGCAAAAGTGGCTGAGCTTTCATGTCAGTGAACTGAGCACAAAGTTGCCTCTGCTGAGAAAGCTGAGCCTCAAGATTGTTCATTTGGTGCCGAATTATAAAGAGGTGGTTACTTCTAATTTGGTCTTTTTATTAGGTGATGTTTGTTTTGAAGGTTTGTTTGTTGGTTTTAGCAAGTCAGCCTGAAGCATTGTGGCAGATCCATCAAAGGTTTTCTCCCAACTGCCCTTAACCCCACAGCTGGCCAGTGTGAGGTTTTCGGGTTCATTGTGGACAGGCTGACTTTGGTAGAGCTTGAGAAAATAGACTGTGTGCAACTTCATATTTTAAAATTTGCATGATATATTGGGATTGATTGAAATCTACTTATGTGCAAAGATTATGTTGACTTTCACTTAATATACTGAAACAATTAAAAAATGGCTGTACAAGGCCTTCGTAAGTTATAGGAGGGTCATGAATTGCAACTGCTTCACTGTTGGAATCTGGCAGGATCTTTCAGTAACCGAGAATTTACAATAACAGATTTGACTAGGATGGTAAAAAACAAAAAGTAAAACCCGTTGACTGCAATATAACCCTTCATTTTCTGTTCTCAGCTCACCTGGAGTCCTGATCTCAGACCAGGATTCACTTGTGTGAGACGTAAGAGATTTACAACCTGTGTGTAATATAAGGCAATAGACAGAGACATTTTAAACACTTTTAAGCCTGAAATATTTTTTCCTCTAGGCCTCAGTGCAAGCAAATGCTGAGGAGGTGGAAGCAGTCTTATATAGAGCTTATGACCAATTCCCTTAACACATGGATGCAGTTTGGGGGGGATTGGGAGCAGGAAAACTGCTTTATTGAAACTACTGGAAGTACTCTGTGATAGGCTAATGAATGGTCTGGCATTTTGATACTGAAACCAGAGGGGCTGGTTGTCAGGAATTTGCAAGTGAAGATGGAGTTTATTTGTCCTGATGTGGAACAGAAGCAAGAGCTGGTGTGGGAGAACAAAGGGAGGGAAGGTACTTGTCTCCAGTGTGTCATATCAATCTCCAGTTACGAAACAGAAGGTTTCAGTGAATATACTTTGAAGCTGGGGGAAGCCTCTTTATTGCCTAGTTTTGGTGATGTGTGTTGTGGTTGTGTGAATGTGTATGTCACAAGCTTGTTTTGCCCAGTCACAGTTGCTTGAGTTTATTTAGAGCAGGTAATGGGTGAGATCAAGGGGCTGAGGTGACCCTTTGACTGATTCTGGGCATTACATTGGCTCCGCTGTGCCATCAAGCTGCAAATACCACAGAAAATCATGAAGACAATTTGCTGTGGTTTGTAGCTATTTTGAGAGCTGAGAACATGAAAAATGTCCAGATAATCTGTAGTCTAAATAAAAGGTGGCAAAAATGTGGATGATTCTATGGAATCTGACTTGGGGGAAGTTGCTTCCTGTATCCAGATCTGATGATCACTTGGACTTTGAACTGGCAGTTAGGACACATTGTCAACTTCCTAGGAAAGATGATGAGTACCACAAAAAACTGGTCGACTCTAAATGTTCCTTAGTTAGGATTTTGGTTTTGGTCTTGCTGTTTAAAGATGTTGTATTAAACCAGTGCCTGAGATCCTTCTAAAAATTTCATTGCCATTAAATATTTTAGTATGGTAGGTACTTTAAAACACTCTGTGTAACCTACTTAGCCCTCCTTGATTCTTTGGAAGAGGATTGAATGAGTCTGCAAATTATTTCCTGATTGTTAAGACTTAGATGTCCAGTGCTAACTTTCACTTCAGGTTTGGTTAACTCATGAGTGAAAAAATGGATTTGGTGTTCTGGGGGCTCTCTCATAAGCTGTGCTAATGTGGTCTTTATGCTTTCTTGTTCAGAACCAGAAACTGGTGATTTGACAATAATTCCTCTAACGTGATTAGATTCGTGACTGAGTTTAAAACTGTTGAAAACTTTATGATCTAATAATATTTTCCTTATTTTCAGATTAACTGCTGAAGTACTGATCGAGTTCTGCTATTCTTCAATGAGGAACTACAGGCTGATCTTTTGCCATAATCTTAAACAACCATAAATGACAAAAGAATGCTTGGTCAGTGAGGGCAGCTGGCGCAGAAAGCGTTTTTCAGACTCGGCTGTTTAAGTACTCTGAGGTGGGTGTCTTAACTTGTTTTATTGGGGGAAAAAAAAAGAAAAGCAAGCATGGATTTCAGAATGTCTAATCTATTAGAATGTACCTATCAGTAAACAGAGAATTTTAGTTTGGCTGCAGTGCTTTGACTAACAGCATGTACTTCATGTTCTGTGTGCCAGCCTCTGTGAAAGTGACTGCTTGCATTTAAGCAAGTATGTTTTCTTTTCTTTTTATTATTTATTTTGAGAGGACAGTTTTTTCTTTGCTAGAAGAAATATTTCGGTTTTGACAGGATAACAGCTTGACTGAGTGACTTACACTGCCCTTTGTTATCTATCTAGATCCTTTATCAAGCAAAGACTTGCAAGTGAAGCTTGAGCTTCTGCATGATAGAATGGTATCACTGAGCATCTAGAAACTAGCTTTGGGGGTTTTCTGTTCAGTAAAAATTTTAATTTGATGCAGGTGTTGAAAGCTTTATTATGTAGACTAGAAAATGCCAAATATGTTATAAAATTATTACAGTGCAGTTGTGTATCATGAAATACTTAGTCATTTCATATAATTGAAACTTGGGGTTTTGGTTTGATGTGATCCATTGGTTTCGTTTCCTGTTGAGGGGCTTTTGTATTGAGTTCTGAAAGCCTGACTACTAAATGCTGTCAGAAAAAGTACTGAAGAATCTGCCAAAGAACCTTAGAACTTAATTAGCAGTTTGGTAACTAGAATTTTCTGCATTTTCTTTGCTGCTATATATGTTCTTCTCAGTCCTCTGTTGAGGGTTGGACAGAACACCTCAGTGATAGTTGTTTATCGAATTAGCTGTGTTTCGAGCCATTACAGAACTGTCCATTAAATCAGTGAATGGATGGAGACAGACTAGAGAGTTATTTGCATTAGATAATTAAAACACTTTGTGTTACAGATCAGTGCTTTCAACAGCATATATTGAAGTGGGGTTTTTGGTTTTAATTTCTCCTACTGACAGAAAAGACAGCTTTGATTTTTGGCTGCAAAAAGATATGAGGAAGAGCTCCTCCCCTTCCTTGAGTAACTGCAACTCTGTTCTTGCTAACAAAATATTTGGAATTCCACTTGATGAGCTGCAGCAAGAAGGGCAACCAGACAATGAGGTTCCATTCATAGTCCGCCATGTCGTGGACTATATTGAGGAACATGGTATGTATTACCTTGCTGTATTTAAAATAACGTATTTCACTGTTATTCTTACAGAATAGATTGTGGGATTTGAAGAGTACTTGTTTTCTGAGGTTAATTATTCAATTGGGTGTGATTTGGTTGTTTTGGGTACTTCCTTTCTTTACTCCTTCTGTTATGGTTATCACTGTTTTCTAGCAAACAGTAATGGAGTCAGCTCAGCAGGGGACCTGATAGGAAATGCTGTGCTTTAGGGACTGCTAACATTTCACTTGTTATTTTATTGTCACCTGGGCACGAGAATGTGTGTGTTGGGAAGAGAACTGCTGGAAGTCTTGCAAAACTGTTGTCCAGAAAATGTTTCAGTCAGTATGGGAATTGTGCATATCTGATTATCAGTATTTTTTCTGATATATTAGTCCATACTGGAGCTAAAGTTTATTTCTGAAATTTTTTTTTCTAACTCAGGGGGTCTGGAACAAGAAGGACTTTTCCAAGTCAATGGGAATGCTGAGACAGTGGAGTGGCTCCGGCAACGATATGATAACGGAGAAGATGTGGACCTGGTTAAAGAAGCAGATGTACCCTCAGCTATTAGCCTTCTTAGATTTTTTCTTCAAGAACTTCCAGAGCCAGTTATTCCAGGCAGTTTGCACATACATTTGATGCAACTTTCTCAAGGTAATAACTATTTTTGATTCAGTGTTTTTGTTTTGTGATTTTAAGAGTGAAACTCAGTATTGAATTGAGATTTGTAGTGGCACTAAGGTGTCTTTGGTGCTCTGTGTAATAATAATGATAATACTGCTGTGCACTTCGGTTGCAATGTTATCTGTCAGGACTGGAAATGGGATTGAGGTGTACTCACTTGGTGTGACAGCAGAATTCCCTTCTATGACTGTAAAATCTAGTGTGAAAATTGGTTTTTTCCTCCCATCTTTGAATAGATCACTGTGGATGGGTTTACGTATGGATTGTTTTTATCCTGCAAGTCCCCGTTTAGCTCCCTTTTGTTAAATATATGGAGAAACTTCGCTTAAACTTGCAGGTTATTGTCTTCGCTAAGTGTAAAAGTTGTTTCAGAAACATTGAAAGTTATCTGTAACAAGGAAATCAAACCACATAAACCCTTAAACAGTGTTTTCAGATGCTGAAATTAGACTTTTGATTTCCTTTAACTGGGTTTTGCCTGTCTGATAGACATATCTCAGTTAGTTTCCAGAATTGCATCATCAGCTGCATTTGAAGCAGAGGAATTGCTTAAAGAAATGCAGAAGGTGGTAGTAATTGTTGACTCGTATGTTAGTTCTGGTCTTTCCTCTCTTCAGCAGTCCTTCCATATCATTAGGTCAGGCTTAGTCCTCAGGATAACTTAATTATACAGCAAGGTGTGGCCTGTGTGCATCGTTAGAAGCTCATTGCAGGCAGGTGGTTCCTCAAAGACAGGTGATTTGGGTAATTGAGTTTTGAGTGTGGTGATCCCAGTGCACTGGGCCATGTGTTCAGCAATTGTTTATCCATGCTTCAGTGCCTCAGGACTTCAGTTAGAGGTAAGACCGTTCTCCCTTTGGGTCTCTGGTTGTTTAGAACTTAAATTTCAGGACGGATTGGTTAGACAAAACATGGAGATGTGTACGTTGAGAGTGGTCTGATTATAACCTCTCTGTGCTCCCTTTCTTTTTAAAAGTCTACGTTGTTAAAGTACTTTTTAAAGTCTTTTTTTTCCTGTTCTCTTTCCAAAATGCATTTCTAGAGTAAGAACTGTCAGTGAAATGTTCATTTTATTGTATTATGTGTTGAAACAACTATTTTCTGTGCTTGGTTGCCTGTATTCAGCTGCTGTAGATGTTGACTGTGTCTGAGCAAATGAAAGTCTGCACAGTTCCTGCTTAGTTCCTGTACATGCTCAATAGGGAATTTACTCACTCTTTGCTTTGATATTAAGGACTATGATGTCTCTGCTCTCTCATCCAGAGAAGCAGAGATGGCTCATCATCTTCAAATGTACTTTTCCCTCCCTAGCTGATCTGAGAAGAGTTTTCAAGTGTCTGAGAAAGAAGGGGAGACCTCTTTGTAACAATTTTTCTCCCATTTTGTTTTCCTGACATTTCTTTTCCTATATATGGAATTTCTCAGTTAGGTACAAACAGCTGTAAACTCTTTGAACCTTGCTGCCTGTAAGGCTGACGAGGTAACAAATGAGATTTATGGGGATATATTTTGATGAAGAGTATAGTTAAATGGGGTGAGGATGAAGAGGTTTTATGGTGACCCTTTTTCAGATCTGAAATTGAATCAATAAGCTTCGAGCTAAGCATGTGTGAAGATGATTGCATTGAGATAGCTTGGATTTATCAGTTAAGTATTATAAAAGCAAGTAGAGTGGTGAGAATGGGATGCTTGTAAAGGAAAAGGTGTCAAAGTGGCTTGTCCGGCAGAAGAATTGCTCTCTGGAGCTGTTGTTGTCTCTAGAGCTCTTCTGTGAAGCAATTGTGATGTAACAGTGGTAAAACAAAAACATGCAGAGTTTGCCCTCTGAAATCAGAAATTTGAGTGAGCATTAATTGGGGAAAATGTGCGGAAGAGAATGTGGTGGATAATACTGAACAAATGCAAGTCAATTTTCACATTTTAGGCTGTGGTTTGACTAAATTAGTTGTACTTTCAGAAGTAAGTAATAGTCATAGTAAAAAAGCTGATCAGTATCAAATATTAAAAAGCAGGTATCTTCTTTGTGATTAAATTATTTTTATTACTTTTTCAGATTATAATAATGAAGATGAATTTGGAAGAAAGTTGAGGTTCCTCTTGCAGCAGCTTCCACCTGTTAATTACAGTTTGTTAAAGTTTCTGTGTAAATTTTTAGCTAACGTAGCATCGCATCATGAAGAAATTTGGTCAGCAAGTTCTTTAGCTGCAGTCTTTGGCCCGGATGTTTTTCAGTAAGTTAATTATAAAAGTTCATCCAGTGTTTCTGTGGGAATGTGAGTGTCTCCCTGTAGTTGAAAGTCATTCCTGGTCTATGAGCAACAGTAACAAAGTGCACAATATGTTTCAGGCAGGATCTTTCTTTCTGTTTCCACCCACTCTTTCACCCCAGTTTGGTTTTACCATTTTTGCTAAGAATTAAACAACAGCTCATCTATGAGCTGTGGCATGAGAAACCACTGGTTTGATTGTTGCATTATTGTATTTATTCTGAGGTTCAAATATTTTAGTGATAGTATGTAAGACTACTATTTATAGCAAGAAAACAGTTCCAGGAGAAGCTTTTAGGGTACCAGCTTATACTGTTGTTTCCTCACCACAGGAAAATACTTGAATTTTAAATAGTCTTTATGAAAAGTTAATTGACTAAATAGTTGATAATTCATAATTTTAAAATGTAAAACAGTATAAAGCTTTATAAGGCAGTAGTGTGAAGGCATGCTTAAAGTTCTGTGTGTTCAGAATGGATAGGGGATAATGGTGTGTAGCACTTAGTCATAGAAGACATTCAGAGGTGTTCTTTGGGGAAATGTTGGATTTAGATTTTTAGACTAAAACAGTGTTGAAATCTTTAGCATTTACACAGATGTGGAGGATCTGAAAGAACAAGAAATAGTTAGCAGAATAATGGCGGGACTTCTGGAGAACTACTATGAGTTTTTCGAAAATGAAGAGGAAGATTTTTCATCTACTAATGATTTAAGCTCAATAACTGAGCAGGTAAGAATATTTTAAATGGCAATATGTTACCACTTAGCTGTCTGTTACACATTTATGTTTATGAAAGATGTATTGAAATACCATTTCTTTAGTATGACTTTGAAAAGTTTCTTGTAAACTGACAAAACCTGGCATTTTCTTAATTTTCTTAATGCTTGTGAAATTCTTGCTTTTGTAGTAAGTACAGCTGTGCTATATTGAAAAATACACAGGGACTAAACCAACAGTGATATCCTGCCCAACACAGACACTGTTGTAAACAGCTTTCTAATTACCAATTTAGAAACGAAGAACCGTTTTTTGATCAAATGAAGAATGACTCTCTTGTTGGTCAAGAGTATTGCTAGTTGTGTCTTACAGGAACATACAGGGTCTCGCACTCTACTTGATGATGTTATCAGGTGGAGTTATCAGGTGCTTTCCTGTGCCAAAGTTTTTGAATGGTGTTTCTGATTCTAAGACTTGAAAATGATGTATTTTCTATAAAGAGGAAAAAGGATGAATAATAAGCAGTTGCTAAGGTAGGTAACAAGAAGTACTGAATTTTAAAGCCTATCTCACAAACCCCTCCTCTAGCAAGACAGGTAAGGCAAGTACTGGGGCAGTTGGTTGCTTCCTCTTCCCTGCAGTAGACGTTGGTCTGGTCTGCCAGGCGTGGGCAGCAGGTTCTGGAGTGAGCAGCGCCTGCTGTGCGAGCTCCTCGAGCAAATGCTGCAGCTCTGCGAAGCTCCATGCAGGAATATGTCTGGCATGGAGAGCTGCCACAGCCCTGCTGCATGCAGGGAGCTGCTGACTCCTGCAGCCAGAGGCTAGGGGCTGCTGCTCAGTTGGGATAACTGCTCTGTAAACCAGAGCTGCTCTGTGCTCTCTCATGCTTTGAAATTACTGACTTGGCTGTGCCTCATTATATGTTTCAGCAAAAGGGTTTCTTAAGCACAAAGTCTGTTTGGTGTGTGGTTTTGTTTGTTTTTACCCTTAGGTGGAGGGCTGGTGGGGTGTCCCTTTAATTTCGTCGTGTCTCCACCAGATGTCAACAGTGCACTTCTGTCGGGGCCGGTGCCGTGGGGACAGAAGGGCCGCTGTCCCCGCTGGGCACAGCCCTGTTGGCAGCTGCCCCAGTGTGTGGGTGGGCTTGTCTTTGGTTCACTGGCACATCCTCTTGCAATTACAGAGGAAAATCAGGGATAAATACATTTCTTGCCTGGAATGTAGTGCCGTATAACTTACATCCCTTTTAAAAACTAACAAATATCTTCTCTCTGCCTTCTGTGTGATCTTAAACTTCTGCAGTTTCAATTTTTCTTAATGTAGTGTTTTTGCTTTACACTGGTGACAGATACTATAAAGCGTATTTTCTTGAGGCTGCTGCTTTAATTTTTGGGTTTGCAAGATTGGGAGATCAGTAATCAATCACAGAGGCAACTTGGGAGTCAAACAGAATCACTTTGTTCTTGTTACCTTTTCATGTTTTAGACATAGTTGCTTTTTAAAAAATGAAGTTGGCTGTCTTGAGTTGCCAGTTGGCTATATTGTTTTGCTTTTAAATTTGCTGTATTTTGCTGCTTCAGTAAAAACATCTGTGTTTGGAAACAAAGAACCAAAAATAGACAAGAGCACAGAAACTTTGTAAGTGTTCATTCAGAGCTTTGAAGTTTGGGTTCATAGACTTCTGTATTGCCCTCCCAAGGAGGGTTTGAAAATGCTTCTGATACATGAATAAGGCTACCTGTGGAAAAGAGGAGAATTGTCTGTTTTAGACATAGAGGAAGAAAGGTGCTGTAGTTCATGATTTCAGTGTGTTGTTTCTTCGTTCTGCTTGTGTTCATTTATGATTCATTCAGAGGTGCTTCTTGCTTTTCAGTTTTTGTCCAGTGCTCAAAAGCAGCTTTTTAACGGTGTGGAATTTACACTTTTACATAAAAGCAAGTTTAGTGTGCCTGTTTTTTCCTAAAATTGAAGTGTTCTCCTCCTACACGTTACTTTCATACCTTTCATACTCTTTTAATTCCCTGGACCACTTGAAAGGAACTTTTCAATCCATTAACTTTGATTAAATCTTTTTTAGATCAATGATCTCTTGGAAGAAGAGGAAGATGTAAAGCTTGAGCAGTCAGAAGAACTTCCAGAAGACAGCACAGAGAAGCCTGTTGAAAGGCCAGCTGTGGTGCATCTAGATATGACAGGGAGTCTCTCAGATTCCAGAAATGTTACAGCATCAACAAGGTAACTTGGTTCTGTCTTGGAGTTTGGATTTAAAGTTTGGATTGTAATTTATTCTGTCAGAGAGAGAAACTGTCAGACTTTTGAGATAAGTGTTGGTGTCTACAAACTGAAGCTTTAGAAGTAGGTGCAGTTCTTATAATAGTAAAATATGGGTTAAAATAACTGTTCCTAAATTCAGCAGAGGAATGCCTGTAGAACTCAGATCAGATTAAATATGGTGATTTATGCATGAAAAGGTAAAAAGGGCATATTTTAGTGAAACTGTAAAGTGGTATTTAAACAGTAAATTTTATAGCAGAAATAAGAGGAATCTGCGTACTGGTAGGTTCAGACGTGTTCTCTACCATCCTTCCAATGGGAAATCCTAGGACTGTTTCTTGTCACGTGCTGATGGAGAGCTGTGGGCAGGTTTGGAAGTTGCAGAATGTGATACAGGCAGGAATGTTGGAGGAGGAGTCAGCTTTTAAGAGCAATTCTCGTAAAAGAGATGCCTAAACATAAAATCATACTTTCATTTGAGAGCTTATTGGTGCTTGCTTTTGTAGTACACAAGGTTTTATTTTTAAATTTGCTTTACTTGTACTTAGAGTTTACATTCTACAGATGGGGAATTTTACCTCTTCCCCTCTACAGCATGTGTTTGGTATGGGCATTGCGTGTAAGAACTTGTAGGGAGGAGTGAGGAGGAATCTATAATAAAAATGTGATTAAAAGCAGAGGAAATGCAGGGAAAATCACAAGTAAGTTACTGCCTAAGAATGGGTAGTTTCAAGAATGTGGATTTTGGGTTGGAATCTGTTCAGCTGCTGGCTGCATATTTCATTCTACTCCCTGGCAAGAAGCTGTAAAATATCAAATAATGACAGAACCATGATTCTGTTTTGTAATTTAAATATTATTTTAATTGTTAATTATCTTTATTGGTAATAAAGCTTCTTATTTTTAGTTTGAATTAAATTTTTAAAAGTTGCAGTTTAACTATTCACAGGTGTTAGGTTGCTTCTGGAATGTGTAAATGCAGCAGTAGTGACAAACTCAACATGTTTGAGAGTTTAAATTGGATAGCCTGGAGAGAAAAACATTTTTACTTGATGTTTAAGGTTAATTAAAAATGAATAAGCATTAATTATGGTTGGCATTTTACATAATTTGTGGGGAAGGATAAGGAGGAATCTTTTGAAAGAAGAAGAATTTTGACTGTAAAGCCAGAACAACTGCAGGAAACATTAGGAAAAAAAAAGTGGATGAGAAAGTGCTCTTTATTAAACTGTTAACCACTATAAATACTGTAAATATTTTCCCAAAACTAATGGCTTTTATGTACATAATATTGGTCTTCTTTTGGTCTTAGTTTCTTGATGTAAAAAATAATAAGAAAGCAAATGTTAATGCAGGTTTATTTGGATTATTTATCTTTGTCCTGCTGTAGAGCCTGTGGCAGCTTATACAGAAAGGAGGAGGAGAAGTAGATCTTAAACATGAATCTTGCAGTTCTTTAACCTGGGGTTTTGTTGCCTTTTTTGCTGTTGTCAGATTTTGGGAACCAAATATCCGTGTATTTTGGTCTCTCTATGGAGAGAAGTAGAAGAGATTGTTTACCTTGATTTGTACAGTGGGCCATCTGACCTTCCTCCTTGTTATTTGGACTGTAACTTGCTTCTAATTTTGCTCACTACCTTTTTTTCTACTCATTCTATTTGTTCTTGCTGAAACCTATGACCTTCCTACACTGCATGGTGTTAATTTGACTTTGAGTTAGAAATCTTCTGAGAATGTGGATAATCATTAATGCACTTTGATTTAGTGACTGCTTGAAAATGGTATTTCTAATAAACCTGTGGAGTGATCTTTGAGCCCGTTACCCAGCAGGGAGCATTTCTTGCTCACAGGTTGGCGGTGAGCATGTAAAGAAAACTGTTCCTGTTTACCAGAAGCCTTTTCCCCACAGCTCTTTTCTTTTTGCTGTCCTGACTTCTGGAGTAAAGAATTACTGACTCAGCATTGCAGCTGAATTTTAAGACATGCTGTTGAAATAAGTACTTTAGAATCCTTCTCTGTCATTATTCCAAATTTTTCATCCCTGAGCCTTGCCAAGCAGAATTTGCTTTAATTGGGCAGTTCATCTCAAATGTTGTCAGTCAGAAGCCTAATATAAAAACTCTTTGGTTATGGATTTTTTCAAAATTATATGTGTAAAAATATGAGATATGACAGGCAGTAAGTTGTATAAACAGTTTGCTTTGTTTCTACTGAATGCAGTGACAAGGGCAACATCCTCACTGCTTCTGTGATATTTTTGTTAACCCTTTTGTGATTTAATTAACTCTGATTAGAGACAAGTGATAATATTAACAGCTACCAAGGGAGACAGAATGCATGGTAAAGCTGACCAGATAGAAGAGCTGCCTAAATTGCTAGGAAGTACATTATTATTTTAATGTAGTCCTGTTTTTAACATCCAAATACTTGTTCCTCCTTCCATCCTGGAAAATCTGTAAACAACACGTTAGAAGAGCTTTCAAGTGTTGATTGGGCAGCTTATTGTCAGGAGTGACCTCATGTTGCAGTCAATTTCTATTTAGACTGCAGGGTTTAGTGCAGCACTCCAGAGGTGCCGGCTTGCAGGCAGCCCCCGGAGCCCAGCCAGCAGCATGCACAGCCAGCAGCCCACAGCACGCTTTGCTGGCTTCCAAATGAAGCATTTTTACATGAAGTGCTCTTTTGGGATAGCAAAAATAATCAGAATGGCCTGCAAAGTTCTGCTGCACAGGTAAATATATGAAAGGAAAATGTCGTTTTGATATGATTGCAAGTAAGGCTTTAACTTCAAAATGATGTGAGATGAGATGTAGTTTGGAGATAGGAAATGAAATAATGTCACAACTGATTATTTTAATGAGAAATAAGAATCTGTGTATGGTCAGGAAATTACCAAGGAAAACTTGGACATGTTTTATCTCCAGTTAATGTATTTTTCTACTCAAGGTATGTTTTTACCAAGACCTTTTATGGATAGGGAGCCAGTGCCGAAGGGATTCTCAGGAGGGAGTTAGCATTATGAAACAAAGATGTTTACCTTTCTGTGTCTTGCTGTGTCATGCTGCGTTAAGGCTCTGTCTGGCAGTATAAATTACAGCTTTTAGAAAGTATCCTTGAACTGTGGTAGGTGGGCTCAGAAGTTGTAATGGCTTTTCACCTAAGATTGTCACATTTGTTCCAGAAAGTGCTTAATTGCTAAAGTGATTAGTTGAAGATGTAAGATATTCTTTATGTAGTAAGAGGATTCTTTAGGCTTTGCAATACTGCTGATTTATGCACAGCTTTTGCTGAGTACCTCTAATGCTCCTAAAGGTGTTGAGTAAAAGCACTGGAAAACCATCCTGTGCTGGGGGCTGAAGGTTACACACTAGGATGGAAAATTTTGTTGTGAACCATGTCTGAAATTATGTGGATTCTTTGGAGATGAGTTTGATTCTCCCTGTTCTTGACACAGTTCCTCATTGTCTCAAGTGGTAGAATAAAAGGATTTCGAGTAATCACAGTTTCCTATAAATAGTGTTTGTACTTGTGTCCTTGACTGAGTTTTTCTTTTGCAATTAGGGTGTTGCAGTGTTCTGTGATCTGATTGCCTCATTTTTTCTCCCAATTTGTCCTAGGAGTGACTATTTTAATAGTAAATCGATTTCAATCTGCACAATTACGTATTTGTAGCTTTAGAATACAAGCGTACCTTTTATAATGCAACTTTTGTAGAACTTACTGAGATGGATACTTAAAACTACATTTTTCACATTTTGAAATATTACTGGGGTTTTTTTCCAAGATCATACTTCTTTTCTCTTACCTTGTTCATGAAGCCAAACTTGCAGCTTCATATTTTCATTTTTTTATTTCAAGTATTGTTAATATAAAAAGTATGTTTATCAGAAAATCTACTTCGTACAGGTAGTAAGGCTATGCTGAACTTCTGTGCATGGAAATACAAATGAAATGTAAATATCTTAAGCTGTACACTACCTCCTGCCGTTTTTTTGTTTGTAGCAAAAATACAAAATGCTGGTGTGTTCCCCCTCAGTTATTTGATCTGCAGCTTTGAAATTAGTGGCTACAAGATCTGGCTTCTGTGTCAGGTGTTTTAATTTCCTAAAGCTGTGTCTATTTTGAAATAGTAGTTGAGTGCTGCCTGTTCTGTCAATGCATTTGGAATAGATCAGCTTTGGCTTTTCACAAGGCAAACACACACGTGAATCATAAGATGGACTTCATTTGTCAGCCAGTTTCCATTAAAAAAAAAAGGGGGGGGAAGAAAAGAAATTAAAAGCATCTATGAGCACCTGCTTGTCCACTTGCGCCATAGTGGGGTTTAAATGCTGTGCACTCTGCTCTTGGCCCAGTACAAGGTGTCTAAGGCAAACTGGTATAGTTATTTTTGAATAAATACTTTAACCACTTTCTTTATCAGCTTATGTTTAATTGAAAGTCTTTTACTGCTTGTGTTTCATCTACTTGGAGGAAGGAAAAATAGAAAGTCTGCTAGAGGTGATTTCTCTCTCTGGTGGTGGAACTACTAATAAACCTTATAAGTTCTAACCAAGATATTCTTTGCTGTGTTGAAACTATTCTTGGGTAAACAGAGAGACTGTCTACATTTTTTAGTGCAAGCAAGGCTCATACCAGTCAGAACTGATAGGATACCTCACAGAGGTAATAACTTGCTCAGTTGTCCAGGGGAGTGGCAAGCTCCCTTGTATCTCAAGGTTTACCTTATGCATTCATGAAAATAATATTTAAAATCAGCTTTGTCTGGCAACAGTGTTGTTGCATGGTAAAGAGTAGAATAACATCTTTTTCAGCTTTTTGAGGTTATTTATCTGTAATAGAAAGGAAGAGCCTTTTTTTACTGCCCTCCCTCCCTCCAAGTTAAGCTGAAATTAGTATTTACTTTTTTCTGAGTGAGGTGTGTGTGTTGCAACTCGCTGCTGTGTATAGTAGATTTCTCATCTTTTATTTTAATCTTTACTGTCACTTTGTCTAAAGTTTTAGGTATTCTGTCTATAGTAAAATTTTAATCATATTAATGAAAAATTGTAGAGGGACCACATACACATGAATTAACTGACTTGTGTTAGTTATGTTGAATTCCCCCTCCCACCCCTGCTTGAGGAGTTTAACATTCTAGGCTGAAGTGGCTTTGCTTGGAGATTTCCAGATGCTTTACAAATGTCAGACTCCTGTCCCATAATCTGCTCTCCACTTGAAATGTTGCAGCTATGCTCAGAGAGTGTTGTAGATCTGCTGAACGTTGCAGAACAAAATTATGCAACAGTGGGAAGAACCTGTGGAGGAAGGCAGAGTAATTTGGAATTTGCTTTAGGCAGCAAGGTTAAAATCTGCATTCTTAAGCAAGGTGTCAGGAAATGTTTGACTACAAAATGATTAGTATTTCCCATGGGAAAGACCATACATCTGAGAGCTTGGAGCTTCATAACACAACAAATATTGGCTCCTGAGAGACAGAAACCTGCATTGCTATTTCTACAGCTTTCTGCCTTGTGATGGTGTTCCTTCAGATTTCGGCATTTAAATAATAAAGGAACTGCAAATCAGGGTGTTCTTTACATGTTTATTCTACTTCTATTAGCTGTATCACATGAAATATTTAAGTATTTTCTAAGTTGCTTTCTGTTGACTTCAAGACTTTTTAGTGTGATAAGTTTTTGCATTATATTAACATTTTTTTCTTTATTGCAGTGCTCATATCTCTCCCATAAGTATCTTGCCAGCCTCTGCAGAGTAAGTATAATGAAAGTATAAAACTTTTGAATTGTGCTCTTACTAGAACATCCATAGAAGTTATGTATCCTTTCAAAAACATGCAGTACGTTTTATGATTACAGTTGTGAATGAACATATTCTAGTGTGAAGGATTTCACTGGTGGCATTTAACACTAAGGCAGGAAATACATAATGCCTGTCAGTGTTGTTGACTGCAGGAGCATGAGAGCACGGTGTGCTTGCGTGTAGAGTCCAAAACTTTGGTTTTACACTTAGATACACTTAGATCATAAGGTTTTTACTTAATATTATGATAGCATTCAAATTGTAATTTTAGCACCATTGATATTGAGTACAGTTCAGCGGAATTCTGTGTACAAATGTGGAGGGAAAATAAAAGCACAATGTCGGGATTAAATAGTTTAAGATTTTTATAGGAGGATTTTTAGAGGCCTCTTGTGTATTTGAGATGAGCTGGCTGAGAGGCACTCAGCAGAATAGTCTGTTTTTAAAGAATACTGTTCTTGATGAAATTTTGGGTATATCCTATATCTTTCATCAGGTACTCGCTGATTGTGTCTGCTATTTGTTGGCTTTTGCCTTTTAAGATTACAGCCCTGTTCAGGAGGAGGTGCAGCCACATGTGCTGAAGTGGAACCTGCTCCAGGGTTGACTCTGACCTGTTACAGGATTTTACTGTCACATTAACGTATAAAGCTTTTATAAGTTTTTGTGTATGGTTTTAAAAAAATAGGTTACTTGTTGTAATTTGTTGATTACTCTTAAAATACTGTTGATAAACTTCATAATACTTTATGTAAATCTTATGGATTCAAAAATATTAAGTGTATTCAAAAAATTCAGAAATTAAGTGTAGTAATTTCCACTGCCTTTCTGGAAAAGTTAGTCTCTTTTTGCCTTGAAGTACTGCCATCGGAGATTCCTGTAGTGTAAAGTTTATTTCTGCCTTTTTGTGTAGTTGATCAGTGTAGTGTCATAGTCAAAGTAGTGTTCTTAATAGGACTTTTCTGTCTTTTTTTTTCTTTTTAGCATTTTAGAAAGAACAATCAGAGCAGCTGTGGAACAGCATCTTTTCGACCTGCAGAGCAGCTTAGATAACGATCTGAAACATATACAGCAACAAAGACTGGGCTGTAACAATGAAACAAAAAATCCCAGTGGGGATGAGGAAGGATCTAACAACCAGTAAGATTTTGTTGTGTCTGCAATGAATTCTGTAGGATTGTATATCTTAACTCTTCCAAAAGAACCTACCCAAACCCCCCACCTCAACATAGAAGTTATGACTTCTGCTATTGTTCAGTTTTACCTATTTTTAAACAAATCAAGTTCCATTGGTTGCCAGTAATCAACAGCTCTTGAAGCAGATATTTTAAAATGATCTTGTAGCTAAAAATGCTGTGAAGTGTATCTGTTTTACTGCTGAATTCTGTGCAAGTAGCATAGGAACTTAAATTTACTCAAGTGCTTTCATTTGTATCTCACCGATGTGACTTACGACAAAATTTTAACCTATTAAAGCTATTGTAGATTCTCTTTCAGTGTCATAACCCTGTCTTTCCATGTCAACATAGCTGCTTTACTGCTCTGGCTGCCAGTGTCAATGAAAGAGCCAAAAATATATAGAATGAGCGCTGTGGGTCTATTTGCATGGAGTTCCAACCTTATTTGATCAGATTTTATTTTTCTTGTAAATCAAGGCTTTTTCTGAGTGTAGTGATTGCCATGACAGCATTTGGAAGCTGGTACATTTAGGTGCTTTATTAAAAGTAAGTAGTCGTGATTAAGACCCGGACTTCAGAAATGTGTTGTTAAGATTTCGGTACCTAAATTTCTTTGTTGCTCAGAGCTGGAATATGTGAACAGAGCTTGAAACACATGAAGTGTTCAGCGACTCAAATGCTCTTTTCTAAATTGTTCAATTTTTACTGGTTTCAGAAGACAAGAATAAAGTTTGCAGTGGATCATAAAAGTAATAATCATTGCTGGTAATGATCAATTAAATCTGAGTTTTAGTGCTAGAGATTTAATGTCTTTGAAGTAATTTGTAAGTGGGTAATTGCCTTGAAGCCCTGTAGCAGCTGAATTCCTTCAATCACAGTGTAAGTGCTGTAAAGGTTGGCTGATCTCACAGAGGGGAAGGCTCCAAGTGCCATCACTGCCGGTTTGAAACCAGTATCCTCCTCTGGCACAGGGACTATTCCAGATGCTTCTGATCATCATTCCACTGTGGATTAAGTGTAAGAGAGGATACATGATAGCGTTCTTCAAAGGGACGTCTGGGTTCTTTAAAGCAGCAGACTGTGCACAAGGCAAATACACAGTTAAATTAAGAACTGAAAAAAGCAGCGATCCAGTGCCAGTTTCTTAGAACTAACTTGTGGCTGGAATTAAGGAAAAATAATTAAAATGTTAATTTTCAACCCATCCTGTTTATTATCTCTGTATCTGATAGAGAAGGAGCTTTCTTAATGTGGTTTGGAAATCTTTTTGAGTGAGGAGAAGGAAGGCAAAGAAGTCAAAGGTTTGTGATGAATGACAGAGTCATGTGGTAACAGGGATGGTGGCACACAAGGAATATACGTGAATACAAATACGATGTCAGTTAGTTTTAATCTGGCTGTAACGTTACATGCCTTAAGTTGAAGTCTCAGGAGATTAAATGTTAGAAATAGTGGGATTTCTCACTGGAGGGGAACACAGTGACAGTACCTATAAACTAACTGGCTTCAGTACTGAGAGGAGTTGTAGCCACAGCAATGCCATCAAGTCACTGTAGTTTCAGGATGTCATTGCTTCTGGCTGTTGTGTTTTAATTCCTTAGGTTGGTATGTTAAGTGTGGGGTTTATGCCTGGCCCTTCAGACAAGAATCAAATAAACACATTTTAATATGTCTATCATGTATGGATGTACAAAACATCACATAAATGATTAAGTTTGCCTGCAGGTGATTGGATTTGTAGTTGTTACCAGTATCGTTTGTCAGAATAATTGTTAAAAAAAAAACCCCAAACAAAAAGCAACCTGATGTTTGATACTGCTTAAGGGGGAAAAAAAAGTGGGTTTTTTTTCTTTTAGAGGTGGAACAACAGCTTGCTAAAGCCTTTCTGTTTGTATCTTTAGGAATGATGTTATTGAAGATAATGACACTGGTAGCAGTGAAAACACGGGAGACTGCTCTGAAGTATTGGTTTGCACTGATTTAGACAGTGAAGCTATGAAACGTGATACTGTAACTGAGGAAGAAGAAAGCATTCAGGTGAGAGGAAGAGTCTCCTGTACATCAAATCATAAGTTGCTGCAACTTTAGTGCTTTGGAGATCCAAATTCTAAGAGCTCTGATGCAGCATTACATGGTGCTCTTGCTCTGTGCAGTCAGTTGTCTTCCTTGCTGTGCCACGTGCACTGAGAAATGTTTGTGTATTTTGGCGTGACTTGTTTGGACCCTGACTGATACTTTTCCTTTGTTCTTTCACAGGTACCAGCCCTTCCTTCTGCTGAGGTGAGTCAGTGTATGAGGCAGCATAGCACTGGTTAGAACAGCATCTGTGTTAGTAAAGGCTTCCTGAGGAGCAGAAGCTGTAGAGCTGTGATTGCAGCAGAGCCCACAGTCACCTTGCACTGGATCAGGAAATGGTAGCAGTCACCTTGAGACTTTGCGGCCTCTTGGCTATGCTTGTGCTAGGAAGGTGTGGTTTTGTAATTAGCTGATTACAGCCTTTTCTCTCTATTTCCAGTTTCTTCTGTGGTAGGCAGAGATGTCCTGTTCTTTTCAGCACGTCTTTATCTCTTCTCTAGTTGTTGCAATCAAGGAATTCTGTAAAATATGTGCTGACAAAAATGAAATCAAAGGATGACAATAATGTGCAAGAGCAGAGAGTATTCTACGACTCTGTATCAAGCAGCACATATGCAGCTGTCAGATAAGCTCTTCTAATGAAAAAAATCAAATCTATAGTTCCTTACTTATTTGCTAACAATTTTGTTGTTAAGAATCTAAATGGTGAATTCTGTGGGTAGAGAGGTTTGTTACACATGTGAAGAGAAGTTTCTGCAATGATTTTCAGCCTGAGTCCATAAATCTTCCTGAGGGCTTCCTGAAAGATAACCAGATAAACAAACCTATTGTTAGTAGACTTAAATTAACTAGAAGAGTTTAATGGGTCTTTGAACTTGAAAAGGTGGGAATGGATGTCTTAGCATAGTGAAACTGAGTTGTCTGGAATCTGTGTTTTTATTAAAACAAAATGTTTCTGTAGTGCTTTTCACTACTGTGATGTGTTCTTCTCTCAGGCTTCTGTTTGCTTTTGGGGATCCCAGGTGACTCTTTTGAATCACCTAGCAAGCCAAATTTTCCAGTTGTTCCCACAAACTAGCATATTGTTTTAGAATCCCATTCCGTACATTAAATTTCACAGAACGTATTCCTTGTCCTGGTTCTTTCCTTATGCTTTAGTGCCAAATCTTGATCTAAAAAAATAATTAGATTGTTATCCTGTAGCACAAAATGCACAAATCATGGTGTTGGATATAAAAGGGAACATGATGCTTGGGAGTACATGATAGAAGTACTTTTGTTGTCATACCTGGTGTCATTCTTGGCCTTTTTTGCTTTTTGATAGACTTCTGTCCATTGCTGTTAGTGGTAAGGTGGCATTCTGGGGTGAAGTTTTGTTTCTTTCAATGTTAGTTTGTACCTTCTTTTTAATACACTGTTTCAAATGTCATTGGAGAGTTGTATCTTTTGGGCAGCAGTTAGAGGGAAATGTGGTAATTCTCCTGCGTGGAAGGAGTTTGAGAGGAGCTTGCAGGGTTATAGGAAAAGACAGCTCTGCACGTGAGCTCTCCTTTGGGCCTGGAATGGAAATAGAAGCAGCTGTTTCCACAACTCCAGTAAGTGCGACCATGCAAGACTTGTACAGCTCATCTCCAGGGTGGAGATTATCTGCTGGAGTATGGCAAATGCACTGTAATTAAAAATTGTTTCCTCAAATTTGAATTTGACTTGAGGACTGAAATAATGTCAACAGGATAATGGTGTTTTTTCTGATAAGGGTGTCACTTGCTGTCAGCAGCGTGAAACTGGCAACTGTTGGTGTATTTGAACTCTCCTGGTAAATTCATGTTAGTTTCAGACACTGTAAAGATAATTTTGCGAGAATTCTTGGAGTCTAAAACCAAATGACATATTTTATATTTCAAATTTCTTGTATTCCCTCAAATAAGACACTTTTCTGAAGAAATCAAGTACCGGGCTTTGGCATAAATACTTTTGGTGAACGAAATGGTGACATGGATTTATTTGAACTTGTTTTGTGAGATGGTGTCATAGAACTGACAGCACTTCTTCATCCCCTTCCAGTTCTGTTGCTGCTTTATTTAGTAACAGGGATTAGTAGCTCCTTTAAAAAGTTTGTCAGACTTGTTTCATTGCGAATATGCTGGGCACAACTCAACATCCAACCCAGCTGTTTTTGAGACTAGGATGTAGAAACTGCCATAATTTTAGTCACCCCAAACTTCATGTTATGATTAACAATTTTAGGTACAACTTTTACTGAAGAAATAATAAAAAATGATGTTTCTGAAGATGGAAAGTCATTGTCTGACTTCTGGTGATTAAAACACCTGGTCACTGGTCTTACTTGAGATATAAAAATGTCACGTGGTTAAAAAGTGTGATTTCCATCGCCACACACAAGAAGCTTTTAGTTCTTGAGGGTGTTTTGTGGTCAGAGATGATTACGGAAATGTTTTCTGCTGAGAAAACCATTCCCAAATCTTTCTCAACATACTTTTTCCCAGCAGACTGCAGACATATTATTGAAACCATGTGATGAAGATGAAGATGTTGATGGAGAAAATAATAGTGAAAGGTTTGTGTTTTTCTGTAGTCATACAAACCTATATGATACAGCTGTTTTTGTGACCAGATATGTTCTGGGCAAGAGAAACAGAAGAATAAAAAGTTATTTTCTTTAAAATATTTTGGCAGATTTTATTGCACTTAATGATTGAAGAATTAATGCTAGCAACAGTGACTAGCCAGAAGGCTTTGCTAATCTGCAGCTTTAGTTCAGCACTGATTGAAATTTCAGTTTTAGTTCAGTTGAGTTTTAAAATATTTACTCTCAATTTGAGAATAAAGGTCTGAGCTGTTTTTATTTCCAGTTTTGTTCAAGTCTAGTTGTTGTTTACATGGTGCAGCTTGACATTCAATGTGAAGATCAGAGAGTGGAAAAAAAGTAATATAACTTTTTTCCCCAGAGTTTTAATTATTGCCTTAAGTAAAACATTGCCTATCTGCTAAAACTGCATGGGGTTTGTAAAAAAAAAAAAAAAAAAAAGGGAAGTGTATAGTGTTTACTGTCCCTTAAGAACTTGTATTAAAATGATAATGAGGTCTGTGTCTTATTTTTAGGGAAAATAGTATATTGCTTGATGGCAGTGATATAATATCTTCAGAGGCATTTCTGGTAAGAAAGATTTTATTTGTATAAAGATACACAGCTACACAGCATCTCATACGAAATACAAATGTGAAGTAACACAACAAATTTAGCTTTTAACATCTTACAGTGGTTGGTGGCTGCAAGGCTTGTGAAACCTCTTGTAGAGAGTTCATCATGTCACTTCACAGAAACTTAGGGCAGCACAGCAAGTTTATATTTATGTATCTCATGTAAGAAATGTTTTGTAATGTAAATAATTGACTGCTTTTGGGGGTTGTGTGTATTTGTAATTCCTTGAGTTTGGAAAGATTTTTTTTTCCTTAGAATTTCTAGAAGTGCTGGAACTGGTTAGGTACCTGATTTCCAGTTGCTAAGTAATAATAAAATTGTTCTGTTATTTAAATACAGGATTCAAGTAGCAAGACTTGTGATCTTAATGCAAACACTGATTCAGAGGTGTTGGGTGATGGCAGTGTTAACGTTGCTGAGGAAGCTCCAGGTGTCCAAGTACCACATCTGGATCTGAAGAATGTATCTGATGGTGACAAATGGGAAGGTAATTTTCACTCTTTAGCTCACCATATAGTTAGGGAGGAGTGATAAATAAAACAATTTACAAAGTAGAAGCAGCAGACAACAATATGTTCCTGTACATGTAGTAAGAGCAACCAAGTCATGACATATGTCTCATCTTGTTTCACAACCATCTGCATCTTAATTAAGGACCTTAAAAAATGTAAGGAAAAAAACAGTCCAAGGAAAAACCGAAGAAAGGAAGCAAAAGAGTCCAAGTTTCATTCTAGGTAGCTTGTTTTGGTTTGGTTTTGGTTTTTTATCGTTTTTAAAGTTCCAGGACCCTGAGTCTCTCATCCAAGTCTTTAAAAACAGTTTGTCTAATTATATCATTTAGCTAAAATTCGCATTGTGTATTGTTTGCCTTTGTTTTATTAAATGTCAACTAGTGAAGTTCTAATGCTAGCTGAATTAGCTGAATTTGACTTAAAATCACTGATCTGCCAAACAAAGCGGTTTATATTTCAATTTTTCTGAATTATTTGTTGGTTGTTTTGGTTTCCATGTCATTGGATAGCTTGAAGCAGCTCTAAATTTCCAAATAAAAGCTAAAGTTGCAGATGGATATCATTTCTGTGCCCCTTCCCCTCCATGGTTTGCGTTTTAGGAAAAGAAAAATACTTGTAACAGTTTTCTCTCAGGCAGGATTCCTTACATTTGTGACCTTATTCTTCACTGCCTTCCAGGCTTAGCAATCCCCTGAGCTTGTAACTTGACTGAATTTTGTTGCTCAAATGTCTGGTAATAACTGTTTAGACTTTTGTTTTACTTAAAACAACCATAAGCCCTTTATAACCATAGCAAAACACTCTTGTCAATATCTTCTTTTCAAAATACTTCTCTTTTTATATCTTCCTTAATACTGTGTTTCCTCTGCCTGCTTTTGATATTTGGAGTCATCACACCTTAAAAAATGCAAGTGATCTAAGCTGCTAAACTGCTGTGAGCTGTCACTGACAGTGCAGTGGCCACAGGCCACTCGTTTCTGGTTTGGAAAACTTGCAGTACAACTTGATAGATGTAGTGCAGGTGAGCTGTGCAAGGACAAGGTTTTAACTTTCAACAGGCTCTTCAAGTGACAGCTGTTCCTTGAGATGCCTTTAAGTGTCGCAGTGAAACGTTAGCAGGACGCTGGTAACAAGGAATCACTGCACTTAACTTCTGGTTGCAGTGTTGGAAATATCAAAATGAGGGAAGTAAAGCTGGAATGTGTGTGCTGTAACAGTGCAGCTTGGAGCTGTCACATGTCAGCACATACAGCTTTGTCCTGAAGCTCAAGTGGTGATAACTGTTAGTTTGTCACTGGTGTTGACTGTCTTGCAAATTAATTGCCTTCGTGAGTCCACACTGCCTTTTAACCTTTTTGCAAATAATGAGGTTTGCAATTGGCTTTGTTAGTTCTGTACAATCTTTGCTGGTTGGTGGGCTTGAGCCCTAGCAAACTGCACATTCAGAGTATGCCATGGCACAGAGAAGTCAAATTGCAGGCATCCAAAGACACTGAGTCCAGATTTTCGTTCTTGTTGCCCAAGTTAAGAACAGTCTAAAGCTAAAAAAGCATATAAATCCTGCTTATGTTTTTGATGTTTTATTTAGTTTAGTTTCTTACTTGCACATTACATTTTGTTGCATCCTCTATTTGTGTTAAGATGACTTAATATGTATTCTCAGAAGGTTCGTGGCATCCATTTTCATTATTTCCTTAAATCTGCTCATGAAATTGCTTTTTGTTTTAGTTCCCCAAATAGCTTTATGACCCTTGTTTTGAAAATAAAGCAGCCTACCTGTTTATAAATTTATATTATAACTTCTTGGTATTAAATCATGATCTTTGCAAGAGATGTTATTTCATTGTGAAGTATTTGAACGTTGACTATTCTTCAGTCCTATTTAGGATGGTTATTAGGAGCTCAGCCTTTCAAGGCACTGCAAGTCCTTGTGGCATTCCACTGGAGTAGAGTGACTTTGTTAAGAAATCTGTACTAGTCCAAATTCTCTTACAAGATTGGGGTTATTAAAGCCAATCTAATAGAAAACTCAGAGGCCTGTATGCAACAGGGTTCTTGAAAATCAACATCAAGTGCTTGCTGGCCCGAGGCAAAAATGCAGAATAGTTGATTTATATTTCTGGGTATTTTTTCTGCATTTGCCCTGCTTTTTGGAAATCACCACCATCTCTATTATTTACAAGCTCTGAGCAAAAACATTAGAGCTTGCCTTTTATTCATGGGAGGATACAGGAGTCTCTTATTAAACTGCAATAAGTCTTTACTATTCCTGTACCAGTTCTTTGTAAACCTTTCCAGTAAAAATTTCAAATTGGCTGAGGACTGAGCATCCTTACCTGCCATGGGAATTGCTTGGAAGCTGAGAGTGCTCAGGGCCTGGTCCAAAAGATGGGATGTTTTTCCCTGGTACTGTATCTTCCTGCTTTACATGTTATGTATAGTTCGTTCTGACTGTGCTGTGTGTTCACTTTAGTATTTTTGCCATTCTTTTTCATTTTATTAGCGCCATGCCCTATCACTTTCCCCCTCATTGATTTCAAAACAATGCATCTGCAGAGAGAAGGGGAGGGTAAGTATGGTTCGCCATACGTTCAGTTATCTGCCTTTTGATAGTTGATGGTTTGCTTTCTAACTAACCCTTCACCTGCTGTCCCTTATATCTTGGGAATATTCTGATCTGCAGTTTTTTTATTGATTCAAAAAGGTCCCCTTCTTGTATCTTGTACTGTGCAAACAGGCAAGATCACAGCTGAAAAACAACAAAAAAATTCCCAATCAAACTTAGTAAATGTGCAATGGAAAGCAGGTACAAGGGTTATTTTTTTTAAAGATTACTTTGTGGGTTTTATTGTTGTTCTGCACACTTTGAACCCAGTTTTCAAATTTCTGATTTGAACTAGAAAAAAATCAGGCAACTCTGAAAAGAGAAGGGGGGTGGGATTTTAAATTAAAGTACTTGGAAGGCTATGTCAGCTTTTTGTTAGACAACAAGAAAAACATGTCAAAGAATTATAAGGGATGTTAGCAAGGAGCTTTTCATAGGGATTTGAAAGAATTTATTATTTTGGAATCCACTTCCTAAAAAAACACCTTCCACAAATTAAGAAATCTCTTTTTCTCAGTGGTGTCAAGATAGATTTTATCATAAAACCCAAAAACACTCCGCAAATGGGCATTGTACCTAAAGAGGTACTGTCAGACCTACCTTCTTCAAAACCAAGAAGACAACCTTTCAAAGTACATGTGTACGGTATGAAAACTAATTTCCACAGCAAAATACTGCGATAGACAATAAACATATTCTTATTTTACAGTTCTGATACATAAATAAGGCTCTTTTACACTGTTGAACTGCTCAGAAATGCATACTCCCAAGATACACTTTGAAAAAGGGATCCTAGTGTGCATACTTCATTTGAGTACTTTTTTCTTTCAGTTATATGACAGAATTTGTAGCTTTCTGATGTATTTCACTGTTTTTATTCACTTTGTGTATGACACCACATCCTCTAGAGCATACAAGACTAAGCATTGGGTACGCATTTTTGTTTCCTTTTGACTCTTGTTTATAGTTCTGTTAACAGAAAAGTACCATTTTTGTGTCTTTTTTTTTTATCTTCTAGATCCATTTCCTGCTTTCAAATCTTGGCAGGAGGACAGTGAATCTGGAGAAGCTCAGCTTTCCCCACAGGCTGGGAGGATGACTAATCATCCATTGGAAGAGGACTGTCATCCCATATTGTCACATCGGAGTTTGGATTTTGGGCAAAGCCAGCGTTTCTTACATGATCCAGAAACGTTAGATTCTTCATCCAAAGCACTTTCTTTTGTTAGGTGTGTATTTTAATGCAGTCTGGTGGGCAGGAAATGTTACTGGCAGGATGAAAGTACAGCTGTTTAAAAATGCCGTGGGTTTTCATGATCTGAATGAACTGAAGACCAAGGTCAAATGTAGCATTATATGGCCATTTGGCTGCTCTGCCTGCCCAGAAACTGCTGGAGTGACTCAGAGCAGAGGTTCAGCTGGGGTGGGATTGTGTCTCTTCAAGTGGCCACTGACAGATGCTGAGGGAAAAAGAATAAAAATAGGACAAGCTTGCAGAGCTTTCCCTGGCATTTGGTCAGGGTTTTTGACAACCTGCTGTGATGGCACTTCCTGGGCTGAAGGTGGTATTTATATGCTTTGTTTACCAGGCTTTACTGGACTCTGCTCTGTGATTTTATGTAAGCTCTGCCTTTTTTTTTTCCTTCTTTTTTTTTTAA
This sequence comes from Rhagologus leucostigma, assembly GCA_013397725.1. Taxonomy (NCBI): domain Eukaryota; kingdom Metazoa; phylum Chordata; class Aves; order Passeriformes; genus Rhagologus; species Rhagologus leucostigma. Next base: position 1,104,679 of record VZTD01000062.1, on the reverse strand, counting down.
CCTAGTTTATTAAAGTAGAGTTGTCACTAAACAAGCTGCAGGTTATTTGTATGAACCAGGGAGTGTGACTCTCCAAAACTGTAAATAACCCGTGACCTGTCTGCTACTGTTAAGGAGAAAGGGAATTTGAGAAGAATTGTCATGCTTGTTAGGGAAGAAATAATCTCATAAAAATCAGAAAAAATGAAAAAGGAGATTAGAACAAGTTTAGAGTTTCTAGTTGTCTGTCTGGTAGATTTATTGATGCAAAAAGATCCTTGTGCAAGTTTTCTCTTATTAGCCACAGAAGATATTTAACAAGTACTGTTAAATGAATAGAAGACTGACCTGAAGAAAAGTGCTGATGATAATAGCTGTTCTCCTCATTCTGAAACTAATAAGGATCTACTCTAGCAGATTATTAGATGAGTATTATTATTAGATTAGCATCTAGTATCTTGAACTACATAGATGTCACGGGCTGTGTTGAGGGATGCTTCAGGCACCTTGTACAATAACTGTTCTGGAGAATTCTCACGTCAGTCTTGAAACAAAAACGCTTTGCAAAAGCAGCAAATGTCAAGGAGCTTTGTGAAAGATGATATAAAACCAGAATCATGTACTGTCTAAGTCTGTTAGTAAAATTCAGGAAATTTATTGGTAAGACTAACAAATGATGTGGATACTTTTTAGCTAAGTATCTATTAACGTGCCCGAGACAGTTAAGTGAAGCTATTTGATTACCACGGATTGTTCAGTGGTATTTTCTAGCCTGGGCTTTATTCTGTGCCCAGTACTTGAAGAACAACTATATATATATATATATGTATATATATGTATATATAT
>VZTD01000062.1:1073137-1103797 GCA_013397725.1 Rhagologus leucostigma | reverse complement strand
ATATGTATATATATATATATATAGTAACTTAGGTAAACAGCCCAGGCACCAGAAAGTTGGCAATGAATGGCACGTTACACTTGAATTTCAAATACTGTTTTTCTGTTGTGGGTATTACTGACATTAGGGAGGAAAAATAACATCACAGCAAAATAACATAACCCAAGGTAGCAGCTCAAAGCAGTTTGAGTAAATAGCTCTGAAAACTTGAAAAGAATGGATTATGAACTGGAGAAAAAAAAGAAATTATTCATCTCTTGCTTAAATATGCATGTTTGCACTCATTTAATTATCTAAATGACATTTTAAAAATGTTTTTATACAGAACACGAAGAGCATCCTTTAGCTCAAAAGATGACAAAAGGGAAGACAAGACACCTTATCAGCTTGTCAAGAAATTACAGAAAAAAATAAAGCAGTTTGAGGAACAGTTTGAAAAAGAGAAGAACAGTAAGGTAGGTTAGCACTTCTGTCTTTACTCAGGATAAAGGACTGCATGGGAGGGCTAAGTGATTCTTGTATCTCGTCACTTAATAACTTGTGTGTTCACAAGTTAGAAGAATTTTGTTACACACTGCTGTCTGCAAAAGTGAGCTGAGCAACAGCAATATTAAAAATGTGCTGGAATGCCAGAGCCAAAGGAGTACAGAGTGACAGTTCTGCTGTGAGACTGAGGACATTTCAGCCGAGATGTGTGGAAAAGCAGAAGTGTCTTACCACTCTCTGGTTCAACTGCTGAAGTTGTTTCAGTTTTATTTTCACAAGTGTTGTCCTTATGTTGGCACTGAGATCTGATACTGAGTGAAATCCATGTAAATGTTCACGTTCATTGTCACAAATATTACCAAATCTTGAAAGAAGTATTTATAAACAAGGTTTAGTGTGTTTGTTTTAATATGTAGTTTATTTGTATCTTTTTCAGCCCTCCTATAGTGATATTGCAGCCAATCCAAAAGTTTTAAAATGGATGACTGAACTTACCAAATTGAGAAAGCAAATAAAAGGTAAGAGACTGCTACAGTTTCTGGTTTTCTACAAACACAAATTATCTACATGACTGAAATGGCTAAGTCATTCAGTAAAATTCCACATGACACTAAAAATGTTTCATTTCTACATTCTGCACTATTCAAAAATCAAATTAGTCTTACGGCTTTAGTTCTTTAGGAGAGAAACTTAGCCTATGCAAATGGCTATGTTCCTGTATTTGCAGTTAAACTGAGAGTGTTACTTCTTTTAAACCTTTGGATTGAGCAATTTTTCTCATTTCAGATTCAAAGCAGAGGAGCTCAGACGGAGAATTCATACCTCAAACACGTCCACGAAGTAACACTCTTCCAAAAAGCTTTGGTTCCTCTCTTGACCAAGAGGATGAAGAAAATGAAGATGGGATGCGGGTTGTGCAGAAAGAGAAGAAGCCCACCAAGGAGGCTACACTTGAACTCATTTTGAAAAGATTAAAAGAAAAACGAGTTGAGAGATGTTTACCAGAAGATATAAAGGTAAGCATAAGGTTATGGATAGGTTTTTTCTAAGAGAATAAGTGGGGGAAATAGAGCACTGTCAGACACTTGAGATACCACTTTATCAGCACGATGATGCCTCTGCCCAGAGGCCCTTTGCCAGGCCGTCATATTTCAGACTCTGTGGGGAATTTATCAACACGAACCACATTTTCTTTGCTCTTTATTAAAATATTTACAAATATGTGCTGACAATATTGAACAGCTTTAAATGGAGGAAGGTGGGTTGTATGATATTAACTAAGCTAAGTTTGGCTTAGGCATGTGTATAGCGGGTAACACTGACTTGAGTTTGATTAAATGCTAATTATTCTTATAGAAGATGACAAAGGACCATTTGGTAGAAGAGAAAACGTCTCTCCAGAAGAGCCTCCTGTATTATGAAAGCCAACATGGACGGCCGGTAATGCTTGGCTTTACTTCAAACTGTGTCATTGTGTGCATAGACAGCAGTAACTCTCGTGCAATAGTAAGACCAGAATTTAATGCTGGTGTGGGGGTTCTTCTTTTTCCTTCTCCAAAACACAAAGGTGTCTATTGGCCTCCATGTTACCAGCTGAGGAACTTGCTGCATTGACTTCTAAAAAAAGAAAAAAGTATGTATTAATAGGCCCCGTTTTCAGAAATCAGCAGGTTATTGGAGTGTGCAAAGTGATGGGTGTCATTTGGTGCCTTATATGTCTGTGAGGCAAAGAGGCATCTGAAAAATAAACAAGATTATTGAATTTCCTGGGAAAAGACCGGAAATGTTATTCTGGATTTCACAGAAATAGAAATGAAAAGACAGTTCCCACCCCTCTCTCTACAGTTTCATCTTTTTCTTTTTTCCCTGTCATTTCTGTAGATCCATTGTCATTGTAAGGCACACATCTTTTCCCCCAGTTCTTGGTCCCTTTTTTTCCTCTTTTCCGTGGATATTGAAAGACAGAGGGTTTGCCTCTGCTGAAGCTCTCCTAATTTTTAGGAAGTGTTTAAATCTTTTCCCTGAAAAATACAGGGTGTTAAAGTGAGAGAGAATGAAAAAGCACCCACTTATTCCCTTTTATCTGCATAAACCCCCTTTCATACACACAGTTTTAGGTAGTTTTGTATTCCTAGTTGGAATGTTGGTGGCCTGGCAGGAGAAGCACACGGCTTTGTGTTTGCTTGTCTGTGATTGAGTGACTGGTATAATTAATTCTGTGGTTTCTCTGCCTTTAGGTTACTAGAGAAGAAAGACATATTGTGAAGCCACTTTATGACAGATACAGACTTGTAAAACAAATGTTAACTAGAGCAAGCATTACTCCTATTCTTGTGAGTAAAACAAATGCTATTTATATTTATTTTCCCACTTTTGAACGGCTAGGGTGCCTTTAGAAGAGCTAGTAACACTGCTCCATGAAATATCTTTCTTGTGGAAGATACAAGATGTTGTCACTGTACTTGAGGCATTTGATCGATTTACTGCTGAGAACAGAGCAGTTCCAAGCTGTCTGTGACCTTGATGGCTCTTGGGAATCAAATGGTTCTCTGTGGAAGTAAGTGAGCTGTGCTAACTTGCTGTGGCTGAGATGTTCCCAAGTGCCTGTGCTAGGTATGGATCCACAGGACATACTGTACTTTTAGTCCTCCCAAGAATAGTAACACCAGTTGCAGTGCAGGTTGCTGTCAGCAGAGGCTTGAGTGACAGGATTGCCATCAGAACCATTTCATTCCTTCATGCTTCCCCAGAGAGAGACATGTTACCAGCACCTGCAGCATCCGTACAACATCCGTGCTTTTTCATTGTGTTTTCACTTCATTTCCTTCTGAATTTTCTATCCTCTCTCTGTGGTCTTCTGAGAGATGAGGAAGAAAAGTTTTCATACTGTGCAAGGAAATTGATGTAACCTTGTTTATAGTACCTGTGAAACAGCTGGGGAATGACAGCCAGCTGCTTTTGTTCTGCGTGAGCTATAATTCACGCCTTACATACTGACCCAGACTTGCAAAATCCCTGTTTTGATGTTGGCTGCTGACCCTTTTTGAAGGAAGGGACTGCATAGCTGACGTGAGATAATCTCTTTGCATACAAACAGTTCTTCCCAGATGTAGGTAGCTGGGCTTACTCAGCAGGAACTTAATCTGCTGTTTACATTGTCACTGACAGTTCTTAGCTCTCCCCGTGAGCTGGAGTACATTGAGATAAAGGGACCAGGTCAAGATTCTGCCTTTCTTGCACGTACGTTTTTTTTGGTGGCTGCTTTTAAAGAAAAACATGATTTGCATCCCAGTCATATTTAAGTTTAAGGGCTTTTTGTATCGGAATCCCTTTTTGAACTCTAACGTAACCAGGGGTTGCTCTTAGGCACTGACGTGTTTCTCTGTGCCTGGTGAGTCACGGCTTTTTGGTAGTGCCATTGACTGGTTAAGCTTTATCCCATCTCTCCCCTCAAAAATTTGACTCCTCAGCTGAGCTGGATTTTACATTCTTGGTAGCCTTATGACTGTACCATGGTCATTCTGGTTTTTTGGCTGTGAAATAAAGGGATGGGTGATAGCTCACCAGAAGGATTTTAAATTCAGGAGAGATGTGAGTAACACGATTCCCAATCTGTGCTGTAGGCAGCACCTGTAAAATGTTTTTCACAGGTCTTTGCTTTTGAAACCTATAAAAGACATGAGGACCTCTCTCTTATTACCAAGGGTTGTTCAGTGGTAGCTTCTAGGTAGGCTGTATCCAGTGCCAGGTATTTCAAGAATGGATTTTTTGGTTTATATGACAATTGATTCCATGAGATATCTCTTACTGTGTCCTGTTACACTAATGACGTGCACTGAAGCCTGTATGGAAATGTCCAGAGAAGCAGGAGACTATTTACCTTTCATGAACTAAAGTTTTTGGCTGGTCCTTGTCTGTGTGGCTTTTGTGTTTCACCTTTCTCCTGTCCAGACCATCTGTTGGAATTGCTTCTGCTGTCTGGGGATAAGGGATGGGCAGGACATTACGGCGTGTGTGCAGCGGGCACCTGGACAGCACAGGGACACCTGCTCTAGGCTGGAGTTCAAAGGATTTTAACTCTGAGGTGGCGATAGATAGCTCTGATTTCACACTTCCAACTGTGGGGCTTCAGAGTGGTCTGGAAAAAGAACCTGGCAGGATTATTCCCAGTGGATGCCTGGCAGGAGATAACCAGCTCTGGCCTCTGTAACTGTGGTTTGGTTTGGGAGGAAGAAGAGTAAATACAAAATTCAGAGCTATCATTGCACTTCATGAATCTTCTACAAAACATGGAGAGAGCAAATGCTTTTTATTTTAAGTCTGAAAAGGAGTATTTTTAAATAAATTATGAGCTACAACATTTACTTCTATGTCAAGGATACCTTGGGTATCTGAACTTTTTGAGTTATATGGTTATTTGTAACCATATTGCTCTGTAAGTATGTTTTCAGTCTTTTATTCATCTCAAAGAGGAAATACTGACTGACTTCAACATAATTCTGACTTCAAACAGCACTTGATGTCTTACTGTACATTTTGAAACAAACTTCCATTTTTGCAGGGATCACCATCAACCAAGAGGCGGGGGCAGATGTTACAGCCCATTATTGAAGGTGAAACAGCCCATTTTTTCGAAGAAATTAAGGTGGGTACAGTGCATTTGAAAAATACTTCCCAGCATTTGTAATAAGGAACTGAAATATATCACATTTGTTTTGAATTTCTGTTTTCACTTTCAGGAAGAAGAGGAGGAAAGTGATGGTTTGTCTGCAGACCTAAATGAAATCTTAAAAACTGCTGCCCAAACACAGCCTGTTCTAAGCCCAGTTGAAAACTCTGAGTCTGATATTGAAGATGGTCAAGAGAAACTCACCCGGGACCTGAGGCTCTCCAGCACCCGAGCTGCTTCTATGTATGGACAATTAAGTGGATAATTTAATTTACTTATAGTAGTTGTAATTATTGTACTTAGAGTCATGGTACTAAATCTGTGATGTTGGGTGAAAGGGAGTGACATGTTCAGCACTTCTCGGGAAATGTTTGGATTGAATGAGTGTTCTTTGCTCTGACATGTCTGACTAAGATCTGTTTTGTACTCAGTGAATTATTTAGTATCTTCTAAACCTTCTTCAGCCTTACTTGAGCTGTGTAGACAGCAGAAAATATATACCCCTTTATTACCTGCTAGTTTGTTCTCAATATTTCACTTTCAAACAGACAGCATGTTCCTTATGAGCCGGACAAATAAATTATTGGTGCAGCTAGCTCAGTTGTTTCTGAGGAATTTAAATTCTATTGTATGGCCAACAGTATTTTTCTTTCACTTGAAATTTTTAGGCCTGAATTATTGGAGCAACTGTGGAAAGCCAGAGCTGAGAAAAAGAAGCTACGTAAGACATTAAGAGAATTTGAAGAGGAGTTTTATCAGCAGAATGGAAGGTTTGTTCAGCACAAAACCAGATGGTGGGCTGCAGCCTCATAATGTAGCTGAGTATATTTGCTAACTTTGAATGTTGTCAGCTGGAATCTGATCTGTTTTGATCTGCTGTGAATAATCTCCAGAGGGAGATAACTCTGTGTATTTTTAACAGTTCCATTTAAAAAAACCAGCATTTAAAAATACTTACTAAAAAGTAAGATTTTTTTATTAAAAAAACCCTGTATGATCCCTGTTCTGTAACATAGGACAGGGGAAATTTGCCCATTTGCCCCTTGGTCCAGTAGGTGAGTTCTGGCAGTGGATATTTGCTTTACCAGTAATGGGTTTTATAAATTTTATTCTTCTCCTTATTGTTTAGTTCTTTAAAGCTTCTTACTTGAATTTGTTTTGTCATGAATTGGATTGAATTGCTGCCCATTGTATTTTCGAGGTGTCTCACCTCAGGAACAAAACTAACAATGCTCCTAAGAGGTCACTTTCTTGACTGGCAAGTGCTCTCACTTGACTGTGCTTTCTCGTGTATTTCTCCTGAACTACAAACTCGTGGACCACTGGTCACACAAATTCCAGTAACGTGGCTTCATCGTGCACTTGCTGAATTTGGGACAAAACTGCTTTTGACTTCAATGGCAAATAATGAGGTTAATCATATTAATAGATTAATTTATTATAGTCCAGTGATGCCTGAAGTGGCCACCTAAAAACAGAGACTAGACAGGAATAAGGGAATAAAGGTAGGGATTTATTTGAAGGACCTTTGAAGGTACACCCTGGGCACACCAAATGCTATACCCAAGATGGACCCTGAGTCACGAGTTCTTCACACTTTTATAAGTTTGGTTCATTTGCATGTCAGGGTTAATTGTCCAATTGTAACCTCAGTTAATGATGTAACTACCCCAGGTTTGCCCTCCTCTTCAGAGACTTTAGTTTACACATTTTGGGGCCTGGTGTCCTTGAGGTGGAAACCTAGAGAGGTTTGTTATGTCTAACCAGCATGAGAGAACAGCAGCTAACAGGACACAAGAAGCTTCAGAGTTACACACTAGGCAGTACAGGATTTGAAACATATAAAAGTTAAAACTTAAGGCATCACCAGTAGGAATAATGCTCTGCTGCCAGTTTGTGGGTCAATCTACATACAGTAAAAAACGTAGGTTGACTTAAATTTATTTGTCTTTTTCTGTAGTGTGTACATTGGATCTGAAATGAAACTCTTTGTATCCTGTTAGTAAAATTCGCAGGAGAGCTTAGGACAATGATTACTACACAATGCTGCAGCAGCTGTGCTAAATAAATGCTGCTGGTCTTTCAATTCAGTCTTTCAGGTGCTGGCAGTTTTAAATACAATGATCTAAAATATAATGTTGTGTCTGTTATTGGTGAACAAGCTGCCAATAATGTTTTCATCTGCACTAAAATAACTGCCTGTAGCTTCTTCTGTGTTTGGCTTGGTGGAAGATGGAGGATTTAGTTGAAATGTTGATGTTCTTGTTTTTACAGGAATGTACAGAAAGAAGATCGGGTCCCAATGCTGGACGAGTACAGGGAGTACAAGAAAATCAAGGCCAAACTGAGGCTGTTAGAAGTCCTTATCAGCAAACAAGATACTTCAAAATCAATTTAAATTATATTCCTCCAACCTGTTGAGTAACATGCTGTTTCCATATACTACCCCTGTACTTATTGGGTGCTTGTGTTCATGTGTCATGCACTGTTGAAAGAATCCAGTTTGTGCACTTTACTGTGGTGCCACTAGGACATGTTTGGAGGGTAAGCAGGTCCTGTCTAGAGAGCAAATAAGGTTTCTGATTTTGAGACTGCTCTATCCAACTTTAGCAAACACAGTTTCCATCAAAGTTTTGTATTCCAGAGGCATCCATCCTGTTCCAAAACAACCATAGCTTTTTTTTTCTTTAGCATTCAAGAACTTTGAGACTTTTATTACCAACCTTTGGCATTGTTGAAGAAATTATTAATACCGTAATGCTACACCGAACTACTTCTCTTGCCTGTTTTTTTATTATGGGGAAAAAAAAATCAGCAAATTAAGGGTACAGCTCTTAATTCCTGGAACACTTAAACAGACTGTAATTCCTTTCAAAGGACTGCTGTGGAACAACTTTGATTTTTGGTATTCTAAATTGCACCTATACACAGTAATAATTAACGTCTATGGATTTTGCTCATTAGCGGTCACGTTTCCTCCTTGATAAAGATGACAGTGGACAAATCAGAAAGTGACCTTTTCTTAGTGGCTTTTAAACCTTGGAAAACGGAAAAGTTCAATCACATGCTGCCTACAGGACTCATGTCATTGTTCATTTGATCCCTTTTTCGGTTGTTGTTTGTCAGCCAGTGGTGACGTAGTGTTTGGGCTGAATTGGATACGGCATCTCCGCTTTCGGAAGATTTGAGGAGCACAGTGAACGCTTTGGTGTTTGGGAAATCTGATGGCACTCAGACTTGCATGGCTCCACAGAAAGGAGCTGGCTTAGGACAGTTTAACTCCCACTGTACCTGAAATGAGTATGGTGTCAAGGGCTAAAATCAGTGTAGTTAACATGCACCACAGGGAGAACCGTCGGTTTGGAGTGAAAAGATTACTGCTGTTTATCACGGTTTTGTTTTACAGTTGGAGAATAAAAATACATTATCTAACCCTTACAATGTAAGCAAAACAGTTTATGGGCCTTGCATGATTTAGCTTCAGAGTTGAAACTAAATAATGTTTTGAGTATCACATCTGCTGTGCTGAATGATGATTTAGGGACTAGCTTTGCTCTGCAGCAGCCATCCGCAGCTGTTTCTGATCTCGCAAAATCAAAATGTTAATTTCAGCTGGTGCTTTCTCAGTTGTTTTTTTTTATTTTAGTGTATCAGTTTGATTGTGGCCATGTTTTGCATGCACCTACTCTCACTGCATGTTTTTATGACTGGCTAATGTCAACATAGCAATTATTCACTCTGCTTTATGAAAGACCAAAAATGAACTTTCTCACAATGTAAGAAATGGCTCGCACGTAACCTCAGAGACTTGCTGTTCTGTCATGAAGCATATGAAATAGTTTGCAAGTAGGATTTTTAGTGCTCATATTTCATTTGTGTACTGTAGAATACTTCTTGGTTTGTTTTACTCTGCTTGTAGGCTTGTAATTTTGGAATTCAGAAAAAAAAAAGCACTAAAACTATTGAGCACTGGTGGTATGCCTTTTCTCTTTTTTTTTTTTAACTGCGAAGTGATCTGGGACCTTAGAGAATTATGAGGTTAAACTAGTCTTGAGACCATTTACCAATTTTATTCAGTTCCATTGTGCAATGTACACTTCAGTTCCTTTTCTATCAGTCTGCAGACACGGGTGTATCCAAACATTGAAACTAATGTGTACTGTATAGTGTTGTACATGAATGTTTGTGTTTTATATACCACATGCAAAATGTCAATATGCACTATTTAAATGTTTTAAATAATATATTCCTCCTTTATAATGCTTAAATCTATATGATTCCAATATTTTTATAAGTGAGTGAGTGATCAGACTGGTTCCAATTCAGAATTAACAGCTGCTTTGTGTTTGTTATGCAGTGTTTGGCTGTTTATTCAGTATAGTAGATAAGCATGGCAACAGTTATGCTGAGTGTGTTTTGTGCCACCCTTGTTGAGCAATAAATAAATGGTAGAACTAGGCATTTTGTGATATAACAGTTTTACTTTGGTAAAAGCAAAACCTATATATCTGTATGGATATATAGATATGGAATATATATAACTAAACCAGATATAATTGCATTGCTATGTCTGGTGCTCATTGTATAGACTTTTATAATAAAAGTACCTTAACCTTTATTGTCTTATATCTTTGTTTCTCATCATGCTTTGTCTTCCACTGCCATCTTTTAAAAACAAGTGCTGAGTCCTTTGCTGCTCCTGTTTGTAGCTCCAGGGTGTTGGTGAGGTGGGTCTGGGTTCCGTGATTGCCCTGGTGGTGGCTCAGGTGAAACTGCATCCCCTGGAGCCTTGTTCTACCCCTGCAGGCTGTGCCTCTGGCAGGGGCAGCTGGAGAGGGGCCCCAGCAGCTCCTGGACTGACAGCTTGGATCGTGGTGCTGGCTGGGCTTCAGTTCCAGCTGGGACTGATGGAGGAGCAGACCGGGAGTCTGGCTCCTTTCTGCCCCAACTGCAGCAGGTTGGGAATAGATGGGGCAGGGAGCCATCACTGGGATAATTCATTCACTGCCAGTGAGTGCACCCTCAGCTGAGCACACTGCTTGTGTCTCTATCCATGAGGATCTCTCATCCCTGGAATCGGTGCCGCAGCAGTTACTGCTGTGTGGCCAGGAAACACGGCTCTTGAGCACACTGCTCTACACACCAGAGGATGTTTCCTTTTCCTCTGAACCAAACAGACTTTGTCTCATGGTATGTTGTTGTGAGTTCATAGAAAAAGTGATCAAGGTCTTTCAAGCTGACTCTTGTGTTGTATTCAGTGAAAATCCACCTTTCTTCAGCCCAAGACCTGGCAGGGGGTGAAGAACTCCTGAAGGTGAAGACTTTGCTTTTGGATGTGTGGCAGTGCAGGTAAATGGGAACAAGAAACTGGGAAGTTGAGGGAGCAAGTGAGGGAGAGGAGATAGAAGGCAGCCTTGGGCCTGCTCTGGGTTGGGACAGAATAACCTTCCCTCTGACCCACACAGCCTTTCTCTGAAAACGGAGGGAAAGAAATTCTCAGGACATTGGCCTGAAGAATGAATAAGGTTCCTACAGATCTGTTCTAGAATCCCCCAGTTTTCCTTAATTACATTATTTATTCAATGAAGCTTGCTGTGATCAGGATGCTAATAAGAAAACAAAATTCCCTCAAAGAGTGGTTTAGTGGGAACTGCTGCAAATCTGTGTGCATTGAACTAAGATTTCAATGAGGAAAATAACTGTTGAACACTATTAGTCAAAATGGTGGAGAAGCATGTTTTTGAGGGTGCAAAAAGCTCAGTTATATTAGGAAAACCTTTTATTACTGGAGAACCAGTTCTAAGACAATGCAAGTCTAGAGTATTCCAAGCTTTCCCTCTTCAAGCATTTGCCTGAGCCGTTTCCTCACTGCAGGGCACAGAATTTGCAGGGAGGAGCCAGGCAGGGTGTGCAGAGGGTGTCCTGTGCCCCAGAGGAGTGGGGTGAGGTTGAGGAGTGCTTGAAAGTGCTTTTGGGAAGTTCTGGGAGAGGAACTGTGTGCAAAGGTTTTGAGGCTCTGTATGAGAGGGCTGCCAGGAGGAGGAAAGGTTGGAGATGCCAAAGGTGCCCCACACCTGCTTTCCTGCTGTCAGGCTATTGAGTAATCAGGATAAACAGATGATCAGTGACCTATGTGTTCCGGGACAGGTGTCCTAGGGTACGGCCCGGCAACAAGATCCCTTTGGAGGGGAAGGGGAGAGGGGTTTCATTTTAAAAACCAGTCCCTTTAGAAGAGAGCGGCTGGCTTGGGTTGGCCAGGAGACCAAAGTACAAAATCAGTGACCCCTGGCCGGGGCACCCTGTGCTCCCTGACTGTGCTATCGGGGTGGAGAGCTCGTGTTGGGACCCTTTGAATGCCTCTGCTCCCTTCTCTGTGACCCTGTTCCTCCGCACTGGGATCAGACACAGGGAGAACGGAGCCCACGTAGCAGCTGATAATGCAGGACATCGGCTTTAAAATACAACTCCTTGGAGGATTTTTCTAAGATTCGGATGCTTTGGGGCTGGGGGCCGTGTGTCATGCAGGAGCCGAGGTGTGCAGCAGCAGAACTTGCCTTGGACAGGGACTGGGGGGTGCAGCGGCTGCTCCGTCCTGGTGCTGGCCCCGGGTTTTCCCGTGGCATGTCCGGATGGCGCCTGGACACGTGTTTTATTTCCTCTCGCAGCTGAGTCCCAGGGATAAACACACAGCAGTGACTGCCTAGGAGTGCACAGCTTCTGGCCTGCACGTAACTTGTCTCTGCGGCTACGGGTATAAAGGGATTGAGGGGAAAAAGGGATGTTCCCGGAATTCCGGCTGGTGCAAGGATGAAGCGAAGCGCCCTCTGGTGCCGGCAGCTGTGAGCGCCTGAGCCAAGGAAAAGAGATCCGGGTTTTTTTCTGAAAGCTTAACTTTATTCTTTTTTCTCTGAAGGTAACAGGTGCCGTGGATAGGAATTGTTGAGAGATAAGCGTTAACCTCGGCAGCTGATGCATGAGCGGAGCAAGCGTCGGGGGAAAGGAGGGCGGATGTGAGGAGCAGGTCCAGGATGCTGCCAGGGCTCGGGATCCGCTCCCTTGGTCACACAGCCGAGTCTCAGAGCAGCCCGAAATAAGGCAGAGGAGTTGATGTCATCTGCAGGCATTTGTAGAGGTGCCTGCCCAGAGCTCCAGCAGGGCTGGGCAGTTCTTCTCAGAACAGCACCTGAAAGGTTCAGAGAAAAGACCCAGAAGCAGTGGTTGTTTATACATTTATTGACAGTCCTGTTGCTCTTGTCCAGAAACAGAAAAAAAAGGTGGGAGGGTGGGGGGGAAGGACTCTGGTTTTAATTAAACTGTGTGCGCAGTCTGTTACCAGCTGACCTCAGATGTTTTACTGTGCCCTCTTTCCTCAAGCTCTACTAAATTCTTCCCTCCCTGAGGGCAGCTGTTATCAGCCAGTATAAATGCACTTAAAATATCTTAAAATCACTGACTTTGTGCAGTACTTCTGCCTCTCGGGTTGCCACTCAGTGAGGCTTCAGCAAGGACTGCAGCTGCCTGGGGATGGGAACAACATCTGCAGGAACAGACTCCCCCACACTGCTGGAATGCTGCAGTGGAGATGTTGCTCTGGGCTGCGACCGAGTCTCTGTCCTCAGTAGCTGGATACTCTCGATGAGGTTCCTTCCACTCCTGTAGCTTTGATAACTCCAAATTCAACACCAGAGGGATTTAAAAAAAAAAGTCACAAACAAAGCCAGAATGGCAGGCGGGGACACCAGTAACACAATCACTCCTGCAGGAAAAGTTACGGGCAGATTTGTGGGGAAAAATGTTCCACATCTGGCTGAAAATAGACTTTCCTTCTGGTCCTTCCAAAAAGAAAGGATATAGAAATACACATTTCTTTTCAGAGTGGGGAGAGATGGCAGGGATTGTTGTGCAGTAATGCTTACAGCCAGCCTGGGGGCTTTTCCCTCTCTTCTTGTAGAAGTGATTTTTAAAAAAATCTGTTGTGGAAGTACTTGCACAGACTTACCCCAGCTATGGAACTGGAACAAAGACTGCTGGAAACTTTTTGGCAAAGCAAAGGGAAGCTGCAGTAATATTTCTTCTTGCTGTAGATGCAGCCTGTGACCCAATAGGTTGCTGTGAAACTTGTTTTTTTTCCATACATCTGGTTCTCTTTAATATTTGGGCAAATGTCCAGCTTACAACTTTATACAATTGCTAAAACTTGCTGATCTTGCCCTGCTGCGAACTCTGCTGTTGCAGTGTATGGCCTGCCCTGAACAAGCTTTCATTTGACTTTATGGGCATAATTAGTGATTTTTCTTTATTTATAGGTCTACCTTTTGCTATTCCTATGATGTTAAAAATAGTATCCTGCGGAGAAATAGCTTTTGTAAGCCACAGTGGGGGCAACTGTGACTTCTTTTGTATTCTTCAACTTCCAAAATGCAACTAGCAGTTTCTAAGATTATAGGAAAGAACAAATCCTACCTTTTCCTTAGCACTCTCTCCATTGGTTTGGCCCCAGAGCACCTGGTTAGGAACAAAGGTAGTCCCTAATTCTGGAGAAGTTTGCACTCTCTGTCCAGGGATCAGCAGATGTATTTGGAAATAAAAATGCTATTAAATTATGTGTCCCATCATTAAGGCAGTCCTGAATCAAGTTCAAGACGTTTTGCCTTCTCCTGCAGTCAAGAAGTAGCTACTTTTCTCGTAGCTTTTGGCTACAAAACTACGACTGCCTTCCTCTTACAGCCAGCCTGTCTGTACAGGTCATACCTGGCTAACACTGGGTCTAGGAAAAGGCTGAGTTTAGGGAGGCTCTCTGCCTGTGGTGATTTCCCAGCTGCTCCAATGCAGACAGCTGCCCACGTGCAAAATTTTTTTTAGATGAGCTTGGAATTTGTGTGACCCATGTTCACGAGGGGAAGGTAATTTTAAACTCCTCTGGAATCTAATAAACAGAATTCCTTTTAGCTCCACCTTTGTAACTCACCCATGAAAAGGTAAAAGTGAATGTTTCTGCTGTGCTTAGGAACACTGTGACTCCTGAGCACAGAGAAAGGAAATATGAGCCAATACTTTTATCCAAGGAAAGAAGATGTTGACGGCATGTTTACAACATGTTGTTGTGAGACTTACCAGAATGCAAGGAAATAGAAATCTGGATTTACATGGGCATCAGCCAGAAGCTCTTCCTTTAGCAAGGACACCTCTGCAGTGCAGTAGATGTTGGAGGCAAGAGCAAGGATGGATCTCGAATGAAAGCAGAAGCCAGTGAAACTCCAGTCCAACTCCCTGCCCTCTCTTCAGGCTGTCATTTTACACAGGAAAGACTGGATTGGCTTCAAAAGGCCCTTGGTCAGATTTGAAGAACCTGAGATTTTTAGATGTTTTGTCACAAGCTGTATGTAAGAGACTTTACTGGCCAAACCTTTTGTATTTGTGCTGTGGCAGTTCTGGGCTTGTGCTGTGTCACACGCCACCCATGTTCCGGCTGTACTGTGTTAGCTCTGCTGTGCTCCAACACCTCCCTGCTCTGCGAGGATTAAGGCTAAACTAGGGTGGATAATGGGTAGGGAGGACACAGAGCCGTAGCAAGGCCAGAAAGGGGTTTGTGTGCTGGAGCCTGGTCTGTGCAGCCTCTTCAGGGTAGGACAGGTTAGACTGACACAGACTGACAGGCACAGACCAGAGCTCTTCTGCCTCGTTGCCTTTTTAGCCAGTGCTGGCCTAGGCTGGCAAACACAGAGGTGAAAGTCAAGGGGGAACTCACCCCCAGTGCAGCAAATGGAGCCAGTTCCAGGCACTCCTGAAACATTTCTTTCTCAGTTTTACTGTCTTTGTAGCTTCTTGGATTATGAATGCAATGACAAAGAGGCAACACGTGACTTGGCAAGGACACAGGAATTAATCACGAGATGTGGCTGATCTGATGGACCTCACGTGGGAGGTGTGTGGGGAGCAGAGAGCACCTTCGGTGTCAGGGAAAATATTGGGGGCTGGTGTTAAATACAATCACTTTGAATCATCTCAGGCCTTAATTTTCTAATATTTCTAATAACAAGGACTGATATCACAGTCTTTGACCTTGCAAAAGGCTAAGAAATCTTTTCTAACAGCCAGCAGCAACCAATGTACAGACCAGACACCAACTAGTGCCAAAAAATGGGAAGGACGGATTTGGGTCCGCTCCCTGACCTAACTGGATTTCTGCATTTTTAATGACTTACTGTCTTGCCAGCTGCTACCTGGGGAAAAGTGACTGCATATGCCTGAGGTGCTCAGCCTTTCCTTGTGTCTTTATGGAAGCATCATGCCTCAGTAAATTGGATTTCACACATAGTAAAGGTAAGAGCTCACCTGATTACCCAGAAGAGGTTCACATTAGCATTGTATCTTGAGAAATACATATACATTTAAGTCTATGAAATACAAATGCAGGTATGATTAATGCAGCTCTGGCTCCTCTAGAGACCCAGCTGTTCTGCCTGAGAAACACCAACTTCTCCACTCTCTCTTGCTTTGATTTAGGTGAAGATATATCCTCCACTCCTGTACCAGCCCATAGATCCCAGTTCCACGGACATAGTGAGAAGACTGAGGTGAGTTTCAGTCTCTCAGAAATGGGAAAACAAAGCAGCTCAGCTTATGGAACCTGAACTAAAGCAAGCCTGAACTTTTATTTTATAATCCCTGTTAGTTCTTGTGTTCTTCTGCATTCACAGCTGACCACTTAAGACAGACCTTGAACTAACACTTTTCTGTACGTGAAGCACTCATGAGATATACGGCCTTCAGATACTCCAAGTCCCTTTATTTTGTTGCTCAGTACCTCCACAAAACTGCAATTGCTTACGACTCTCGATTTCACCCAACATGGGCCAGGCAGTTTATTACTTTAAAACCTTATTTCATTACCTTAAATGAAATATCTCTGGTTTACATAGCTCATTGTTACTTAGGCATGTTCATGTGGTCTCTCATTGTGTTAAATCAGTGCTAAATGAAGTGTGTGAAGCAGAGCGTTTCCAGAGTATTTTTGCCTGATTCCAATTTATAAATACGTGATTTAAATTCAGGCCTCCTATAACTGATTTCTCCAGAGATGATAGAGGAGATAGGAACACTAACATGTGTTTCTGCTCAACTGGGCTCACTGTTTCCAGTTCTTCCTGTCTCTCTGCTGTGGATTTCCCATGCCAAATACCCATCTTTAATGTTGGCACAAAAACAAATCCGCACTTTGTATCAATGCAAACTAGAGAAAAGCTCAGCTGCTTGCACTCATGGCTGTTACTGACTCTGGATTCGTGGCACTGTCAGAAACATTTCTGTGCTCAGGCAGGATTACTTGCTCAGACTGATTCCTTAGACTGAAGTCAGACCTGTCTTCAGCTCAATAATGATATTTGCTGTAAGAATGCTAAAAAATGTGGAAATAAAGGTAGATGGATCTGGTGTCATTGCCTCCTTTCAGCTGGTGGACCTGGGCTACTCTCAACAGCAAATTCTTGTAGTAAATATGGCTGTTGTTGTTTGGGAGGGTTAATGTTGTGTTGTGATAGCATTTGTCCCAGTGGAGTCCATCCAACAGAGATCACTTTGCAAACTATAAAAATGTTTTTATTGAAGGCTTTTTCTAGACCAAGCCTCACGTTGAGTATATGATGCAGCAATTAGCTGGCCTATTGTTTTCCTAAGCTAATTATTCAGAAGTATCAGTATTGTTTGTACCCAGAATTTCTCCAAATGCATTTGAAGAAGTTGGTTGCCTTTCTTCAGCTGAAAGCACAACATTTAGCACTAGGTTTTTAGGGGAACCACTAGGAGAGATTGCTCTGAACTAGCACTGGAAGTTTCTTCACTTATTTGCTCTCTGAGAAAGCGTATTTGCAAGGAAAGCCTTGCCCTCCAGAAGCTCCCAAAGAGGAGGGCTCCAGGCAGAGATGGGACACGAGTTTGCTCAGGAAGCACGTCTGTGCTCACCATGCTGAACGTCACCAGAGAGAAGGGGCAAGGAGGAGACACTCACAGGCTGGATTTAGAGTGTGACAACAGCTTCTAACCTTGCTCTGCGGTTTCCAGTTGTCACTAAGTCCTGCTGCTGGGAATTGAGAGCCATTTCCACTGCAGGGACATTTTTGGGTGGATGATGTGTGGAGTAAGGAGAGAGTACTCACTGAGGTACAGCTGATACAGTGATTGCTGGTAAAGAGTGGGAGTCACCTCAATTATTCCATGACTTGTGTGTAGACACATCTGTCAGAGAAATGGTGCAGACTTTCCAACCTTCCAGTGGAGCCTGTGGGCAAACTGGGTACTGGTTTGTCTCTGATCAGCTCCGTCTTCCAAGTGTGCAACAGGGGAGTTATCTCAGTGTGTTTCATCATTTGGGCAGCCCAGAGGAGAAGTGTGCTGGTAGAGCTGCAGGATTTTGTCAGGAGTTTAATAGTCATTGTTATGCAGTTCAGATTTGGGGGGTTATTCAATGGTACCGAAGTGCAGGGTGACGCTGAGGCCTCATTTTTTCTGTTCCGGAAGATGCTTGAGAAGTTTGCTAACTATGTACCTCCATGAGGGATTCAGGCTAAATCAACCCCCACAAATTTTCTTGTAGTAAGTACAGTTGAAAAGTCTCCAGTTTTGGTTTTTAGGAGTTTGGCAAAATCATATTCCATGGTATTTAACACTGTTTTGAACAAGGTGTCTGTGAACAACAGCACGCAAACCACTTGGGTGACTCAAATCAACAGCTTGTTGAGAGTCAACAGCAAGATGAGCTGCAACCACTCCTTGATTAAAGGAGGGAAAACATGATAGCCTTAAAGATTCATATTACAGAGGTCAGTTTTTGGGTCAAGTGTGCAAGGAGAAGAAATATTGATGTTGTCTCACTGGCATGGCTTAGTGTTAATAGCGTGTCGGCATTTAGTTTATGCCAAATATCTTATATGTCAGATGACAAATGACAGTGGGAGCAGACAGGGGAGGGGACAAGTGGAAGGCTTAGGTGGGTAAGAATCCCTCTTTCCCAGGCTGCAGCTGATGCCAGACATTCAAAAACTGCTTTTAACAGATCAAGCAAAGAAGAGTCACAACTGATGTTGGTTATTTAAAATTTTATTTGCCTCTAATTTATTCTCATAAAACCACTCTAATCTATTTGGTTTCAGTATTCAGACAGTACAGACTTCTGATATTATCACGAGTGATATTAGAGAAGCAGTACAAACCAAGCTACCTTAGCATGTAACCAAGCACAGGTGGAACTAACCCCACCCACACTTGAAAAAACTAATTAACCTGCTTTCTTAGGCTTTCTAGTTAAAATGCAATACTCAGTTAATGGTTATAGTCACCAAACCATATAAATAAAATCTAACATGGTAAAACGGGAACAGCTGAATGTGCAAGAGTCAAAGTAAAAATATGTAAGTAGGTATTTTGCTAATTAGAGCAATCACCAGTTAACTGCATCTATGTTGTAACTGTCTCTTATAGGTGTGAGGTTTTCCTCTTCATTTCCAGTTAAAGTTCATCACTTTCATACAGTCCAGACTGTTCAGCCAAACGCTGAAACTCCCCTTCTGGTGAGAAAGCTTGTTTCACATCCAGTCCTCTTCCATTCAGTGCCAAGTACTTGCTAAAGGTTGGTCGAACCCGTAACTGCTTTGGGGCTGGAAGTGGCTTATTCGCATGTGCTGGAAGAGAGAGAAAAATCCTCTTTCAGTGCCTTCCCAGAGGGTAGAAAGACCCATGGCAGAGCAACCCCATTGCTTTTTATCTGCAATATAAACCAGCAAACCCTTGGGAACAATTCAGCAGACAAACTCATATCTCAGACACCAGAGATTTATATTCACGCTCTTGCTTGGTGTCAGGGAAATTGTAGTCTTTAAACAGTGCAAAGGACACACCACGATGTCCTGTTACTACACAAAAGAGCTTTTCCCAGGATGGTTAATTTTTGTCTAGGAAATAAATCCTCCCAGCAGGCTGAGCTTCATGAGGTTAATCTTGAGGGTCAGTTCTGAATACAAGTGCACTTTCTGTGGCTCTGGGAGCTGGTACTTACTTGCAACCTCTAGCCTGGCGTGGCACGTGGCCACCCCTGCCCCGTTGACAGCAGACACGGTGTACCAGCCAGCATCCTTCTTGTTTGCGTTATGGATCAGAAGGCAAATCCTTCCAGTATTGTCATGGAGCAAGCTGAAAAATGAAGGTGTTTTATGTCTAAGTGCTTTGAGGAGGAAGGAGACAAATCAGAGTCAGTTTACGTGCTGAGGAGCTGAGAAAGCCCCAGAACAATTCTTGCGGGGCACTGGCACTGCAAACTGTTCAGACATGAACACTGCATTTGTGTTAGAGCCATCAGTGACTCACACCTCGGCACCACGCCGGTGTGTAGCCCCACATTGCACATTTCAGTTCTAAAGCTGTGCTTCTCCGTGGGCCCTCTATTGCTGCTGGCATTCAGAGCATCTGGGCACAGCTCCCCCTCTGTGCCCTCGAAACAAGGCTCTCAGCACCGTGCCTGGCCAGCACATGGGCCTGTGCCCCCTGTGTCACACATGAGGAGCAGATCCAGCTTTCCAGCTTGCTGCTTTTAGAGACCAGCCTATTTACATTTGATTTAGCAAATACTGGTTGTTGTTTTCTAACACACCAATGGCCAACTCATCAGTAGGATACCTTATTCGGTCTGTATTATATTGTACCATTTCGTTGTTTCTTTTCCAGTAAATCCGAGGTGTTGGGATGGCAGAGATCTGGCATTCGAGTCTGGCTGTGTCTCCTTCAAAAACCTTTTTGCTTTGTGGCTTGAAGATGAAAGTTGGAGGCATGTGATGTTCTTTTGCTAAATTAAAGAGGAGAGATAAGGAGGAGTTACTAGAAGTGTGGAATGCTCATGTCATACTTGTTTTTTTAAGATTTCAGGATGCTAAATTCAGGAGGGCATGTGCTCCTCACTGCATCTCCTTAGCCTGCGGGCAACTCCCATGAGCATAAGGGTGTAGTAAAAACAGTCCACTTTAGAAGGAGAGTCAATAACATATGTTATCAATCCTGGAAAATTAATAACATTAATTAAATTAAATTCTGGACATCTCACTATGTCTAAATATCCTGATAGAAGTGGTTTGAAGAAATATAGCATCCTAGATGTAGTTATTAAAATAGTCTTGGAAAAGGTAAGTTGGTTTTTATTGTTTGAGCCTGAATACGTGGAGTGCTGCCTCTGCTTCTTATTTGCTTAATGTTCCAAACACAGGGAGGAAAACATTAGATTACTGGGACTTTCCCTGTGTGGCCAGGGAATTATCAGTGCTCTCAGCCTTACCAATCACTTCCACTTTTACTGTGAAAGACGCTTCTCCCGCACGGTTGACAGCCACACATTCGTATGTCCCTGCATCAGCTGATTTGACTGCTTCAAAAATAAATGAGTGGAATCCCTTTTCTGACACTATCATTTTATGGAACTGGTCCTGATGAACCATCCTTCCATTCTGGTACCACATCACATCTGGGGTCGGGAGCCCACTAACCTGTGAGGGAGAGGAGAGCAGTGAAGAGTTAAACACCTTCAAGATAATAAAATCCCTCCAATACTACAGGGAGTTTGATGCTGATGGGTGATCAAAGCACGATTCTGCTGCAAAATTGTATAGTGTTGCCTAGTTTTGAATATTAATGTGATTTTGCTCAGGGAGTGCAGTGAAAAGATGAGCTTTAGCTACAAGACAGTAGATGCTGTTCCTGCATCAACCCCCTGTTGTTCCCTTCTTGTAAGGTGGCTTTGATCAGGTCCAAGATGCTCGTTGTGGGTTCAGCCTTTCATTCTCGCAGCTATCGCTGCAGCAGTGCTGACACCCGTAACTGATAATGGCTGTAAATCAGCTGTCCTGCAGGCATGCTCCAGGTTCTCCATGGCACTCAGGAGTTCAGGCAACTTGCAAGAAGATGGCTAATGGTCATGTGTAAGTCTGGCCAGAGTTTAGTGAAGTAAAGAGAGTGAAAGTCATTAGGAAAACCCAAGCCTGTGAGGGAGAGCAGGGTCCTTTCTCACCCAGGGTTGGTACAGCTGCCATGCAGTTTCAAGCCATTCTCAAGTTTTGTTTGTATTTAGGGCATTTCCTTGCTTGTCTGCTCCAGCAAAGGCACAATTACCTCAGGAAGACTCATTAAAGGGAGGTGAGTCCTACACAGACCTCACTGGACGTGTGTCCACTGAAATAGTGGAGTCCCTGTGCAAAGCACAATGTTCCCTGCCAAAAAGCCTTTTTTCAGCAGGGCATTATTATTCATTCTTCCCAAGGAGGTCTAGAGACATTCTGTAGTGGTCTAGATTTACCACTATTAAGCTTTAACCATATTCTTATGCAGCTAATTCCATGTACATTTTCCAAGGGAAAATGCTGAAATATTTAGCCATCTCTGATTTCTTGGTTTCCATAGCCTGGGGAGACCCTGAACCATCTGCCATTAGTGCTCTGGCTTATTAAAGTGCACAGGCACTGCAGAGACCTCTCTCCATGCCCCACACCCCAAGAGGGAATGGAATTGGAAGGGAGAGGTTGGCAACGGAATTGGAAGGGAGAGGTTGGCAATGGAATTGGGAGAGGTTGGCATTACTTTGAAGTCCAGCCTGCAGAAACGCCCCTCCTCAATGACTACATCTTCAGGCACTTGTGTGAAACGGGGCTGAAAAAACTTTTCCTGGATTGAGTCATGTCCACGATCGTCGCCTCTTGAGGATGGTCTGCTCCTGAAAAGGAGACAGGAACAGTTAATTGTGTAAAAGCTACCATAGCACAAATGACATTGAAGCTCTGATTGCAGCTGGAGTCCCTCAACACGTGTAGGAATCCAGCACTACAGTTCTGGTTGGTTTTTCAGCTGTAAGTCATGACTTTTGATCAACCACTTCTCTTGCTCAAGTTGTTCAACACAGAAGCATAACCTTCATTAAGGCCTAATATCTAAAAGAATTGACAAGAGAAATGTAGACTGTGTTTCATTTTCACCACTTATATTTATTTCAATATTAATATTTCTTTGACAAGAAATTAATCTTCTAGAATAAAAAGAATATTTTCCCAAGGTGCATGGAGTTTTTAAACCTCTAGTGCTGCGCTTAGAATTCACTGGATTGAGATCATAGGCATCACCGCCCATCCACAAATGGTAGCATTTTAGTCAAAAGTGAGTGAATTTAGTAATTACTACTTTAGCAAAAGTGATAAGTAGTGAGATTAAACCAACATTGTCTAGAAATGTTTGAAATAAGATCTTGAAGAATAGCACAGCACAAGTTCATGCTTTACCTTACATGTGTTGTAGGAACCTGCAGCCTGATGTTTTCTGCATTCTGGTGCTTGGGAAGAGAAAGAGGAGAGGTGAGTTCACTTAGAAAGATTTATCTGTAGACTGAATGAGAAGCCATTTTAAGTTCATATCCTGACTGCTGCTTAAAAACAAAATGAATCTACTTCAGCAGCCATTGGGACAGGAGCTAAAGGAACTCGCATAAGGACCTGACACACTCTGTTCACCGTAGGCTTTGCCATGGCAGAACCTTTCATTGCTGCCCAGGTAATGAGTGCAGCAGCTTTGTCTGGCACACAAAGCTGTCTGCCAGCCCATAACCTTTGTTAGAGAGGAGCAGGACTCCTGGCAATATCTAAACTGAGAGCTGAGTACAGAGTGTCCTTCCCCACAGCAGGAATAGAAGTGGAATCGCTGGCAAGAGCCTTTTATTGTGCCCACTTAAATATGGTACCAACAGCGATGGACACATGCTGAGCTGGAAAATACTTTTCTTTCTAGATCACAGCACCAACTAAGCTCACTGACAACTCTGAAATCACATGACTAAATCTGCTAAAGTACCCAGGATTGATTCCTGTTAGGAGCTTGGATGTTTGGAAAATGCGACAGAGTTTAGTGCCAGCAACTCATTTTAGCAGTGGAGTCAGAGAGAGCAAACGCTGCATGGAAATTTCTGGAGTGTTTGCACTGAGCCATTCCAGTGTTTGGTTCTGTGCTCAGCAGCCCAGTCCTGTGGAACTTTTAAGCCTGAGTTTAAACTTCAAGCACTGAGGCAGTTTCACGTTCAGGAGAAATATTACATGAATGAGGGTTTTGCTGAGCTGAGTTCAATGCGGAATCCAAAACCTGTATCTGCTCATTTACACAAGCCCTGTACAGTTATTACTTGTCCTGTGAAGTGATGGTGTAGTGATGGAGCTGCTGATGATTCTTATGACCTGTTACATGGACTGACTGTGTAGTTAAGTTTCTGAGGAATCAGGAGGCTGAACGAATCAGTGACTACATCATTCAGAAATAAGACTGAACACTGGGAGTAAGATGTCCCAAACAGAAGCCAATCTCTGTTTCCAATGTTCTTTTTTTAAAGCAGCATTTCACACATGCTGAAAAGTTGTCAGTCATCCTGTTTCGACTGAGTATTTCCTTGTTCTCTGTGAAAGATGAGGTTTCCCTTGCTCTCTGACATCCTTAATTTTCCCTTCTTTCCTGCTGTTGCCAGGTGATTCTTGAGGAGAAATAGCTCAAACTGTGCATTCCTCCTTTGCTGTGATCTTAGTGTCTGTTCCATGGAGGAGTTTTTCTGAGTGCACTTTGGCAGGTGTTGTCCTGCTCCTGGCTCTCTCCTGCCTGCAGCAGGAGGGGTGTTTTCTTCCCTGCACAGGTACCCAGTGCCATACCATGGACATTTCCACGAACTTTGAGCATAGAAGTGCCAAAGAGAGCTTCTAACTGGCCTGAATAACCAACAGATGATGCAAGTCTCCAATTAAAACACTTTGGAAAATGCCAGTAGTAATAGATTCTTGTCTATCAGCATATGGACCGCTGAAATAACTGCTTTGCATTCTCTTAATGGTTGCAGCCCCCTAGAAGGGCTAAAACCCAACCAATCCCAGCCCAAGGCCATGACCTCTTGAAGCCGGTGTCACTTATTCCGAACAGTGACAGGTGTAAATCTTGTTGTCCTGGCCAAGCCTGCACTCAGGCTGTTGGGAGTGAGTACCTGGAGCCCTCATGGTGCTGCTCCCTGCCTGTCACAGCCAGTGGGTACTGTGCTGTG
Source organism: Rhagologus leucostigma (assembly GCA_013397725.1). Taxonomy (NCBI): domain Eukaryota; kingdom Metazoa; phylum Chordata; class Aves; order Passeriformes; genus Rhagologus; species Rhagologus leucostigma. Next base: position 1,079,552 of record VZTD01000062.1, on the reverse strand, counting down.
CAGCAGCTGTTGTAATTCCTCCCTGGAGAGGTCATTCCTACAGATCAGGCCCAGCAAAGGAGTGGTGCTTAAATTTTCCGCCTCTGCCATTGCCCTGCAAAAACCCCAAACCCCTGCCATGCAGAGCCCTCCCACTGAGAGCCGTCCCCTCACCTGCACTGGTACTGAATAAACCCCATCCCTGCCCCATTCAGGTACCAGCAGGTCACAGCACAATCACCAGGAAATCCTTGCTCTAGAGACAGGTCCCCAGCTTACCTGTGCATTCTGCACGTTGTCTTCACCCTGTGAGTCCAGCACAGAGGCAGCATTTACTGGTCCGAGCAGCCTGCGAGCCATTCTTTCTTCGTAAGTCAATCGCTGAAAGCAGAGTGGAGAGGAATTCTAGTCAGAAGTCCATTTACTATTTCAGATCAGCTTGTTAAGAGCACTTTAATATGCCACAAATTCAGGATGTTGTCAATGGAAGCTGGAGCTGACCAGAAGCCCCACGTCTGGCCCAGAGGGTTTGCAGTCTGTGATGTCAACTGAAGTCAGCCTCAATATATACAGCACTGAAATGCATAAAAGATTAAACTGCCTGTTCATCAAAGCCTCCCTAATGCCATCTGTGGCCTTCCACTCCTCCTCTTTCTCTGCTGGGATTATTTATGGGTAGCTGATGGCATCATCCTCAGAAGCCAGAGTAAGTCCCAGGGTACCTTTCTGTTGGGGCTGGGAAAACTTCCCAAGCCATTCAGCTGTGGAGCTAGAGGCATGATGGATGCTCTCAAAAAAGCAAGAGCCACACCAGAAGCAGGCACAGCCAGAGGAGAGCACCACTACCCCTGAAAGCACTGGGGAGGTTTATGCCAGCACATCTGCAGGGTGAAATGCTGTGAGCTGTCTGGAGAAGACGCAAGGACACGTTTCAGGTGTGACACAGTAAGTTCCTACAATCTGGATGTGGCACACAGCGACCAAAATGAGCAGAGTTAAATTCAAGCTCTGTCAGTTGGGTTACTTCAGAAAAGTGTGTTACTGCCCTGACCACCAGAACACCTGCCACTTCGCTGCCCGCAAAGTTTAACTCAGATTTGGATTTGTGACACGAGGATAAGCTCTGACTGAATCTCTACTGTGTACAGACATACACATGTCTGTTGCTGGCTGGGGATAGGTTTGGGAGCCTTGTGGGACTTTTCTTTAGAAGAGAGCATGAGACCTTTAGCAAAACCTGTGAGAACTGAATATCCCTGAGGCCCTTACGTGTGTATCAAGTGTGGCTGAGTTTGGCCAGTTGGCTCAGACGCTGCTGGAGGACAAGGGGAGGAGGACACCGTGGTGATTGCATAAGCTTTATTTTTAGCCTGGCTTCCCTATGGGAAGAAAAGCTGACTTGCTACGACAAGCTTTCTTACAGCACATAGGACATTCCTGTTAGGGGCATATTAAGTCAGATTTGATCTATTTGTTTGCCCATCGGTATTTAAAATTACGTATATGACACAAACCTGTTCTCTTTGATGATAAGGAAAATACTCCTTTCTACTTCAGGGGAAAGAAGATGGAAACTTTAAACACTGGGCTTTTACCAGTCTGCCTCCAGCCAGCAGAAAGGTTCCCACATTAGAAACCTGCCTGCTCTAGCTTGCTGCAATGGGCTTCCCTACTGGTAAGCAAATTTACCTCCTAGATTTGGATTCCTTGGTAAAGGGGATTCCGTCGTGACCCTCTGCAGAATAAATAAATAAATAAATAAGTACTGAGACTAAGAGGCCTTCTTATAGGAGACAGACTTTATGATAAAAGCTCATGTAATTTCTTTCATTTATTGTTGTTCATATAAAAAGAAAAAATTTACCCCATTTGGTGGTAGTCCCTAGAACGAACTTTCAAATATTCCAATTTTTCCTCAGGTTCTAAAGATTTTGAGAGGTTCATTAACCCTAGTGTTGAAAACCAGCTTGTAGTCATGTCTAGAGAACTGAGGCATTCTGCTTGGATTTTTAATTGTCTGTGGATGTGATGTTCAGCAGGACCCCCAGAAGAGAGTTTGAATTTGTGCCACAGCTCTAAACATGTTCCTTTTTGTTTCACATTGGAAGAATATTCTGATCATAAATGGCTTTTCCTCTCATGGGATCTGTTGAGGTTCTGAGTAAAGGTGTTTGGGCAGTGCTACTCCTGCATTTCCTTCTGCTTTTAGCTCAGTTTGGATGCTCCACCCTCTGGGGTACTAGAAGCAGTGTCTGCATCCCTGCTTGCACTACTGAGAGTGCTTGCACTACTGAGAGTTCTTTAATCCCTTACCTGGTTGCCGTTCTGGAGAAGGCTGTCTTTGCATCGGAGTTTCTTTTCCAAGTCCTGAATAAGGGCCTCTTTCGTTCCTCGAATTTCTTGGTCTGATGTCTTCTGCATAGAGTTGGTGCTGGCTTGCTTGTTATACATGGGCTGTGAGTAACTACTCGTGCAGGAAGAGAAAACAAAGTTATTCCTGTAGGCCTGTTGGATTATTTGCTACAGCTTCACAGAATGAACACAAAAACGTGAGCCTGCCTCCTGAAAACTGTGGTTCAAATGAACCCACAAAGCATCTGGGAGATGAATAGGCCAGGTTGGGTAATTGAGTATCAAAACCTTAAGGGGAAGAAGCATCATGGCGCAGCCAAGTCACTGAGTGTCCTCCCACAACACTCATTCAGCATCCCTGCATCCTGCAGTGGCCCCTCACAGCCTGACCCTGTAATCCATAGCCATTCCTGGAGCTGGGTAGTACATTTGATTCTGAAAGATGCTAGGAAAAGAGGACCATCCATCAGAACGGGTTGCAAAGGGCTGCTGGAGGTCACAGCACTCTGTGCTGACAGGATCTAACCCGGTTTGTGACCTGCAGTGGGCCCTCCTATGCTGCACTTGTGTTCAGAAATTATTTCTATTCCAAATCCTCTTCCTCCTGTTGTTTGGGAATTTGCTCTGCTGACTAGAGTAAAGGGTTGTAATTCTGGAATACTCCCAGCACTGCTTGGACTTTATAATTTAACGTGAGCTATAACTTAAAACCGTCCCCGTTGGCCCATTAGCAGCGTGATTGGGAAAATAATTCCTCAACTCACCGGGTGCTGCATTTAAGAGCAGCTTATATGAAAAGCATAGTGAGACACCCAAGTCCTTTGTTATGGAAACAAACAACCCCACACTGCAAACACACACCCCAGCAGTCACTCCAGGTGTGTCCCAAACCCCCCACACTCCTGCAGGACTTTAGGAAATGCTCCCCAGTTAACCCACTGCATCTTACCTTTCCCCTTCCCTGAGTGCTGTGAGTGAGAAAACAGACAGAAATATTCTGATTTCCTGAGTGCAAGCTGACACTTAAACCTGGATTTATATCCAGCAGGACCCCCTGCCCCTATCAACTTTCCAATATCTCACTTTGTGCATATTCTATCCTGACTTTCCCCAGGACCTCCAGCTGATATTGGCAGGAATACAAGTTGGTGAGAAGGCAAGGCCCAGCTCCCTTTGAGATCTCACTGACCTTGGGAGATATTTGGATGACAGCCCAAAGGCAAAATGATATAATACATATTCAGGAAAGAATTTAGTCTTTGGTCTAAAGGGGTAAAATTTTCAAGGGGCTGCCTTTCTGTTCACATATATGATTAATGAGAAGGGCATTGTAGGTGAGTTTAGATCCACATCATGATGTGGAACCTGAAAATATCGCTGAGACTTACTAGGAATCTCTAAGTTGTTCGTATGTGGAGAATACTACTGCCTTCCCGCTTCCCCGTTCATAAGCCATGTTTTTTGGAAGAAATTAATTTGAGATGGGTGCCTGTCTTTTGTTCCGAATAACCTTAATTAAGAGATATCTGTCCAATCAAACTAAACAATTCAAACTAACTCCAGAAAACCCACACAGCAGCCTGTAACACGCCCACTGTGCAGTTTAATTCCTGCTGGACACCCATCTCTCCCACACAAGGGCAAGCACTCAGCCTCCTAACCTGACTCATGCAGAGTCCTGCCTTGAACACCAGAATGCAGTGGGAGCCGTGCCATTGGCTTCGGCCAGGCCGGTGCTTTACCAGGGGGTTGGGTTTGGGATGGTCAGTGCTCGGGACAGGCCAGAGGGAAGCAGGGGAGGTTAGAAGCCTGTGTATACTTACTGAGGTTCCATGGGAGAAGGAGCTGGGCTGTTATAGTCGGGCTGCGAGGGGAGCACTGAGCACAGGAATGCTGCGGGGGATTGGTTAGGCATGGATAGAAGCCTCTGCCCGGATGATGAGCTAGCAGGAGACTGTGCAGATGCAGGTGTGATGGGATATGTGGATTCCTTAGGGGCACTACAGGAAGGTGAGGAGAGCGTGATTGAAGAGCTCAGCGACGACGAGGAGGAGAATTTCTGCCCGCTGGGGTTACGAGGCTGTATGAGGATGGAGGACTGTTTGATTTCTCTGCTTGACTCTGTAGAGGCTGCAGGTCCTGGAGGCTGCTGTTGCCCTTGACACACATTCTTACACTGGATAAAGTGTTTTGGACGTTCGTAGTTAAACATGGTTGGTTGGCACATAGAGGAAACGGATGGGAGATTAGGGACACTCATAGGAGAGGTTTCACGACTGTCCTGGGTTTTTGTTGGTGATAACTGGCTTTGGATAGGTGGCTGGTAAAAGCTAGGTGGTAGGCCACAAAAGTTTTCTTGGCTGGGCTCCTGGATAGAATGGAACCCTTGCCTTGCAGAATAGAGGCTTTCTTGGTGTGGATTTTCCCTTAGGGAAGACAATACAGATAAAATAAATTGTATGTCACAAGCTGAATCACAAAAATACTGTGTTGTGAGCAGTCAATAGCAATCCAAAGAGTATGAAGTTAAAGTTCAACTATATTAAAGCTTGAACTTAAAATAAAGTTATTTAGGATTTGTTAGAACTGTCCCAGAACTGTATGAACATTTTGGGTTATGCTAACAAGCCACGCAGTCTCTCTGGCTCAGATGCAGTGCTCACCGTGGTTGTCTTATATGCCAGAGCCCAGTAAATTCTAAAGGAAATAGCAATTGCTTTACCACCTGTCTAAGTCTACAGATAACCACAGATACTACTGCTAAGCAAGGTAATTTCCCACATATCATCTTAACTAAAGATCCCTGGATCCTGCTGTTTTGTGCCCTGTCAAAATGCTAAATGTACTATTCCCCAGAACAAGCTATTTGTGCCACGAAATTCCTCATACCACAGGGAAACATGAAAGGTTCACTTTCTTTTAAGTCTAGAGCTAAACTTTTGAAACCAAATCTCCTGATTTCTTATCTAATGGATTTTGAATTCAGAGCTTTTTACATCCAACTGAGATTTGGGATTAGAATGCCAAGGACTGTGGGTCTCTGTTTGAGGTGATTTCCTGAGATTTGCTATTAAGGCTGCTAATCGCCAGAATGACATGAGCTGCAGGATAGGATAGGGCAAGCTGAGCTTCTCAGAGTCCTGCATTTATTTTGCAGGTGTTTGACATCTAAACCTGGGCTTTCCATCAGCTCAAAACCCAGGAAAGTTTCACTGAGCAAGCTTGTTAAAATGGACAAACTACTTCAGCTCCATGATAAAGAAATAATCCCCCAAAATAAACATAAAGCCACTAATAAAAAAAGGAGCATATAAATCCACACAGTTACATGTGCTGGAAAAAATTGTAATCTTGCCCCACCGAGATCAGCTGTTTCGCTGCTATATATACCCAGTATATTGTATTCCTCTCGTTGGAGAGTCCGGAGAAGGGCTCCACGAGGTCATAAATTCCCATGGGGGGAGATAACTGGAGACGTTGCTCTGACTTTAAAGATTCAAGGCTTTCATTTCCTAAAGGTAATCGTCGGTATTAGTTGTGAACTAGCTGTACGTAAACAGAGGCCTTATAGCGAAAGTTCCCTAACTTTTCCCTTGTCATACTCTCGGAATTTGAAGCTGGCTCAAATTTTTGTAGCATGTCAAAACATAGTGTTCTCATTCACTGGTGCAGAAAACTCATTAAGTCTTGTCTTTACCTCATTTTTATATCGCTACCTGTGCACAGATTTGTACATTCACTGTACCACAGGCTGTGTACAGAAGCCAGCGTTTACTTTGTTTTCTAGAACACTGCACTTAACCCAGCTCTGATGCACAGCATCACTTCTCACAGCAAGCGATAAGCCATGTTTTCCTCAAATCATTCCAGCTTGATTTGGGAGGGAAAAAAATAAATCCGAAGAGACATTTGACCTTACAAGATGAAAACAGTAAATACTAACAGAGACATCTTGCTTGTTTAAAAACAAACCCATTTTTTGGCTCTGTTGCCACCCACGTTACCTTTGACACCGCCGCACCCTAAAGGTACCTTTTCACCTCGGCGTTCCCAGCGCGCTGCAGTCCCTCATGCCACTTCCCTA
>VZTD01000062.1:1002614-1073069 GCA_013397725.1 Rhagologus leucostigma | reverse complement strand
CGCTGCGCCCCGCGGCGCCCCCGCGGCCCCTGCCTGCCCCCGGCCCCCGCCGCTGTCACAATAAGAGTCTCCGCAGCCTGGCCTGCCCGGACACCGCGCGAGGGCCGGAGCCGGGACTTGGGCAGGTGCCCGCGGGCAGCGGATCCCCCGCGGGCAGCGCTGGGACCGCCCGGCGCCCGGAGCCGCCGCTCCCGCGGGCGCTGCTGCTTTGGGCAGGCCCANTAAATTCTAAAGGAAATAGCAATTGCTTTACCACCTGTCTAAGTCTACAGATAACCACAGATACTACTGCTAAGCAAGGTAATTTCCCACATATCATCTTAACTAAAGATCCCTGGATCCTGCTGTTTTGTGCCCTGTCAAAATGCTAAATGTACTATTCCCCAGAACAAGCTATTTGTGCCAAGAAATTCCTCATACCACAGGGAAACATGAAAGGTTCACTTTCTTTTAAGTCTAGAGCTAAACTTTTGAAACCAAATCTCCTGATTTCTTATCTAATGGATTTTGAATTCAGAGCTTTTTACATCCAACTGAGATTTGGGATTAGAATGCCAAGGACTGTGGGTCTCTGTTTGAGGTGATTTCCAGGAGATTTGCTATTAAGGCTGCTAATCGCCAGAATGACATGAGCTGCAAGATAGGATAGGGCAAGCTGAGCTTCTCAGAGTCCTGCATTTATTTTGCAGGTGTTTGACATCTAAACCTGGGCTTTCCATCAGCTCAAAACCCAGGAAAGTTTCACTGAGCAAGCTTGTTAAAATGGACAAACTACTTCAGCTCCATGATAAAGAAATAATCCCCCAAAATAAACATAAAGCCACTAATAAAAAAAGGAGCATATAAATCCACACAGTTACATGTGCTGGAAAAAATTGTAATCTTGCCCCACCGAGATCAGCTGTTTCGCTGCTATATATACCCAGTATATTGTATTCCTCTCGTTGGAGAGTCCGGAGAAGGGCTCCACGAGGTCATAAATTCCCATGGGGGGAGATAACTGGAGACGTTGCTCTGACTTTAAAGATTCAAGGCTTTCATTTCCTAAAGGTAATCGTCGGTATTAGTTGTGAACTAGCTGTACGTAAACAGAGGCCTTATAGCGAAAGTTCCCTAACTTTTCCCTTGTCATACTCTCGGAATTTGAAGCTGGCTCAAATTTTTGTAGCATGTCAAAACATAGTGTTCTCATTCACTGGTGCAGAAAACTCATTAAGTCTTGTCTTTACCTCATTTTTATATCGCTACCTGTGCACAGATTTGTACATTCACTGTACCACAGGCTGTGTACAGAAGCCAGCGTTTACTTTGTTTTCTAGAACACTGCACTTAACCCAGCTCTGATGCACAGCATCACTTCTCACAGCAAGCGATAAGCCATGTTTTCCTCAAATCATTCCAGCTTGATTTGGGAGGGAAAAAAATAAATCCGAAGAGACATTTGACCTTACAAGATGAAAACAGTAAATACTAACAGAGACATCTTGCTTGTTTAAAAACAAACCCATTTTTTGGCTCTGTTGCCACCCACGTTACCTTTGACACCGCCGCACCCTAAAGGTACCTTTTCACCTCGGCGTTCCCAGCGCGCTGCAGTCCCTCATGCCACTTCCCTAACCAGCTTCAAAGTAAAAGGGGACGTGGAAAAAACCCAAATAAGCACCTTACCTACAGCCTAGAAGCTGTCACCTGGGCCGTGGCCGGTATTTTGGGAAGGGACGGTCATTCACCGGCCCGGGCTGTCATAGCCGCCCTCTGCGCGGCGGTACGAGAGCGGAGGCTTTAATGTGCTGCCAGCGGTGACACCGCGGGCCCTGCCTGTCCCCGNTCCCGGCTCTGTCCCGGCTCTGTCCCGGCTCTGCCCCCGCCCCGGAGCGCTGGGGTGGCGATGGGCACAGCCCTGGCCCCGGCCCCGGCTGGCCCCGTCCCGCCCCGAGGGGAAGCGGCCCAGGCTCAGCAGGAGAAGTGGGAGAACTGAAGGAGTCGCCAGCTGTCGAACAGAAAAGCGGGTGTTCTGCCCATAGCACCGTCAGGGAGCAGCGAGGAAGGACCGCTGCAATATGCTTGACCGTCCCTACGTCCCACTTTGTTATCCCAAGGAAATTCTTGCCCAGAGAAGCTGTGGCTGCCCCATCCCTGGAAGTGTTCAAGGCCGGGTTGGATGGGGCCCTGAGCAACCTGGTCTAGTGAAAGGTGTTCCTGCCCATGGCAGGAGGTAGAAAAAAGGCCGTCTTTAAGGTCCCTTCCAGCCCAAACCATTCTGTGATTCTAAATTCCTTGTTTAATTCGTTTACTAATTGTTTGTTGCTGATTGCCTCTGTAGTGATAACACTCTGGTACTGCCTTTTGGGCTTTGCAAATAAAGGCAGCAGGTACTCGAGAGTCAGATTTAGAAGTGATTTGAGTCCCCCAGCCGCAGACCCGAGCGAGCTCTCCCTCCGCGCCCAGGGCCACCTCCCCCAGCCCCAGGGAGACGCACACCCCGCTCCTGCACGGAGCTCGGTCAGGAGCAGTGGCACTGCTCATGGATGTGTTTGAACAGTCATGAACTGAGTAACAAAACTAGCCTTGTGAAAAGAATTTGATAAAAATATGGCAAAAATTAATATTTTGCTGTTTGTTATTGCAGCTATTTACGTGGATGAAAAAATGCAACTGTGGTGTTTTCACCAGAACAGCAGCAGATCCTGCTAGCAGGTTAGGTGATTCGTCTCCCTTTAATCACCAGCTTCAATGCCTAATTACATCTTAAATTAACGTTATAGTGTTTTAAATATTTTAATTATACTTTGGCAACTCTTGCCTATTGTTTAAAAACCCCCCAAGCCCGAAAGTACCGCATCTGGGCTGCCTGCGGGCTCTCAGCTGCCTCCCCTCTCCCTTCTCTGTGCCCATGAGTCTGTCAGCACAGCGGTCTTCAAGAGGTTAATCCACCTTTAGTGTTTGTATTTAAACATCGGCCCAACTTTTGTGAACTAAAACTACAGAGCAGGTGTTAATTGAGTGCTAATTTATTTAAATTCCTCGCACGAAAGTGATCAAGGGGGAGAATGCGTCCCTAGCTGTCAGAGAGGTTATTTACTTTTTAAGTTAAAAAAAAAAAGTAAAATAATTAAGAAGAGGTAGTTTGTACAGAGAGAGGCGAGTGCTTAAAAAAAAATTACCTGTGGCATGGTCACTGCCCTGCAGGAAGCTGCGAGCGCGGTAAAGGTCAGGCTCTGTGCTCAGACCGGCTCCCTGGCTTCCCACCAACTACAACTCAGCACTAAAGTTGGCTGCAAGGCATCAATTTAAGGACAGTTTTACACACTTAAAAGACTGGACACAACCGGGACAGCTTTTGTGAACGAGAAGGAACAGAAAAACGTGACATCTAGAAGGTAGGAAAAATGATGAAAGAACTGGAAGCTGAACTGATGAAGGCAGAGGAATAAATCTCATCTCCTGTGCCAAGTAACTTAATAGTGCTGTGACCAACACTGCGAGGTGTCAGAAACCAGCTTTTCTGTCCTGCTTCGGTTTACTTTCTAAGAATGTCCTGCTGTTTCTGTTTGGGTTCTCCTCGTTGCTTGAGTCATACAGCAAAAAATGTCTAGAAAAAGAGTTAAGGATCTTCTGCTTTTTTGTTAAAGATACTTAAAAGCTACGTAAAAGACCTGGCAGTATAGTTAGTGCCTGAAGCCTCTTCTTTTGCTTGGATTGAGTTTCTTTAATGAAGTTAATAATCAAAAATGGTTTTGTTCTGCTTCTTCAAGGCTGTGTGAGGACACTGTAATCTGCAGGTGTAAAGGGCTCAGAAAGGAGAAACTGGTAGTGACAATCTTACTGAATTGCATTTTCTAGCTTCTGTGGAGTGCCTGTTGCTAGGCAATAATTGGAGGAAGTAGGAGTACAAGGATTTCATTCATTTTATAGCTATTCCCAGTAATGGCTTTGTTCTGTCATCACTGCCTTTGTTGGTATTTGCCTTTGGTAACACAGTTGCAACCACATACACTACATGAGGGAATTATATGTTAAATCTGACTAACAAGACAGTTATTTTACAGCCAGCCATTAGCCACGACTGCTGAGTTTGAGCAACATTTACAATGCTGAGTCACATTCATAATGATGTTTCAAAGCACCTGGCAGTATGTCTGTGGGCTTTAAAGGTATTTAAATCCTCAAAGATGGGTATATCTAGAAATTTTAATCATTTCTCTCTGTATCTTGAGATGTGTCTGGTACTAGTTAATTTTTTTTGTTTACATTTATTTATATAGATACACACACGTATGTAACCTACATTTTTAAAAGCTATTACACGGCTGATTCTGGTGGCATAGTAAATCTCTTTATGCATTAGGGTCTGCTTAGGGTCCCAGCTGATTTCCCTGGAGCAAGCCTGGATTTCATGGAAGGGCTTGAAGCCAAACTCTGAGCTTCCTCTTAATGATCTGCATGCAGGTTATTGAAGCAAAACCATTTTTACTCAGTGATTTAGCAAAAAATAACTCCCCTGCATGGAGACATCTGTATTGAAATACAATATCTCCTGTGGTAAAATTTGAAGGAGGGTGTTCAGAACTGTTAAAATAACTGGTGTAGTTAAAATGGCTGACTACATCCAAAAATAATCTCTAGCCCAGGGAATGCTTTCTGTCAGGGACAGCCGTTTACACACGCTGTAACAGGATGACTGCAGCTCCAGGCTGGCACTCAGCTGGGAGAGAAGGCACACGTCTGCCTCCCACGTAGCTCTCGCTGTCACTAAGAGGACTGAGGGAACTCCTCTGCTGGGCTTGGATGGCTGAACTGTCACCCTTCGAGGTCATTGTTATGCCTATAAACCCCTGAGAAACCCTCTAGAAATGGGGATGACATGGCCAGTCTATGCATTCTAACCTGTTTTTTTCTCTGGAGCAACCAAACAGGATAACCAATAATGCAGTAAGTGTACAGGGACTGGAGAGCTGCATTTGGGATGGAAATTGGGTCAAGTCTTGTTGTAAAACGGAATACTTCATTACTGGGGGAGAATCTCCATCTCCTGAGTGGGGAGTGTCCCTACCATGGCCTGGCACAGTTTTCATTCTATCCAGTGGGTCACTGGTTCAGTGCTTTTCCTCCACAGAGTGCTTTGCAGGTCCTGTCTGCACCACGCTTACAGGATCTCGAGTTTTGTTGCTGTTTCAGAATAGGAAACAGAAACATGAGGTGATTCCACTTGGCCAAGGCCCCCGAGGAAGGTGGTGGCAACAGAATTGTAGCTGGAGATTTCCCAGGTACTCTGATTTTGCCTCAGGCTCTGCTGTGGAACCAAAGGTCTCCCAGAGGATAATTATTTGGGGTAATGCTTTAAGTTACTCACAGGCACTCCTGCAAATGACATCAGGCACTTCCCTGAGCCTTTAGGTGGTTACACAATTGGTCAAATGGAGCCTGTGCTGTGACCTGCCAGGTTGGTGCTGCACATTGTCATTGTCACCCAGGCAAAGAGCTCAGGCTGCTGCATGTGCCTGACCCCTGTCAGGGTAAGGGGCACTGGAGTTTGCAGCTGGCATCACTGGAGAGTTCATGCCTTAAGTGTTAAAAGCTGACCCAGGGATGTGATTTTCTCTTTGTCTTACCGCGGAGGTGAAGCCCCAGGTGAATTTTCATAAGCTCCATGGAAATCTTCAGCTTGGCTCTTGGAGTTCATCTGACCAAAGCTTGTGGCTGCTGCGCGAGTGCCCAGCCCGGGGCTCTCTGGGCTGTAGGATGGCAGAGCAGCTGCCCCACGGTCCTTGGCTCCTGTCTGGCTGTTCCTAGGGAAGGTGGGTTTCTTCATGGTGACCTGCACGGCTGGCCTGTGGGCAGCACCTCCAAAGCTTTCTAGCTCTTTAGCTCCTGGAAGTAGAATTGTCCTCACGTCAGGTAGGAAGCAGTGGTGGCTCACCAGCACAGCACATGCAATAGCAGGGGATGGGAAACTGGAATGTCTGAGCAGGTGGATGAGGCTCGTCCTGCCTGGGCTCTGCACAGACTGAAACCTGCACAGCTGTATGAGCCAAACCTGACTTCTGGCCAGGGCTGGTGAGCTCTGGGTACATGCCAGGTGCTGTTCTGGTTGCAGATGGCTTCCAGCACAAGCCAAACCGGTCGGGTGGTACCATAAACAAGGCAGAGACACAGCCAGTGTGTTGGGCCAAGCTGGAATCCCTGAAGGGATGAAGCTCAGGGATGAGACTCCTCTGAAAGAGGGAACATCATCTCTACCTTGTCATCCTCGACCCAGGAAGAAGAGGGACCAAAAGCAGAAACACAGAACAACTTGCATCCAGCTTTGAGAGGTACCCAAGCAGGCTGCATTTTTTGGCCATTTCTCTTCTCTGGAGCCTACAAAATTCTTGGGTCTGGCTTCTGCTTGGAAAGCATCTGTGATTCTGCCTCATGCTGAGCAGCAGCAAATTCTTTTGTGCTTAGTTGCCCAGCAGAGAAATCCATGTGCTTACCTGGGGAAACAGAGAGATGTGCACTGGATGCTGCAGATCCAAATTCATTTTCAGCAACACATTTAAATATTCCAGAGTCTTCTGGAAAAGCTTCTGTAATAACCAAGGTGCAGACTTCCTCTGAAATAACAGATTCAGACATGCTGTTGTACCACAAGAGGCAAATGTTAACCTGTAGGAATTGCTGTTTACAGGACTGTTACTTAGTGATGGGGATTGGCATTAATAAAGTGCAAAAAAGTGATGTACAGGGCTTAGGAAGCCAAGGGGTTTAGAAGGAGCAAGATGAAGGAACACCTTCTTCCTGTGATATTAATGAAACGAAGCACATTTTCTGTGGTGGGTTTTTTGTTTGGTTGTTTTTTGGTGTTTCGTTTGCTAAATTCTGTCTTTTCTTGCACAAGTTTAAAAGATTATAGGTCAGAATGGTTGATGTGTTTTCTCTTAGCACAGGGTACTCTTCATTGGCTGAATGTAAAAGGATTGATACCTTTTCCTAGTGCTGTGGAAAAAAACAGGGCCTTTTGGGTGCTTGCTTCAAAATTAAGAACTTGAAAGCTCTTGGCCTGACTGAATATTGCCTTCTGGATACCTTTGGATATTACTGTTTTATCTTGGATGAGGTGGGAAACACTGAGTGTGATGAGGAGTCTGACAAAAAATGCACAGTGTACTTACCAGGAACTGCTGATGAACAAGCCTCTGCTCAAGATAAGAGAGAAAGAATTTAGGTGGTTATAATGTCAGAATGGAAAAAAACCCAAACCCTTCAGCCCTCGCTCTCTTTCCCACCTCAGCTGTCACCCTGGTTACAAGTGAACCATCTCTCTTTCTGTCCATCAAGAGGAATGGCATCTGGGTAGGGAAAGCTCAGGTGTGGCTGGGGAACCTGGTCATACAAACAGCTCTCCACTGAGGTGATACACCAAGAGCTCTACTGACTTTGGAGTTGGTTGCTGTGGGTTTGACCCTCTGGAGCTCTGACCTCACGCCTGGGAGTATCAGAAATCGTTTGAAATGAGGTTATGTGTTTTTTCCCCCAAGTTCATCAGTAATTCTAGCATATGGTGACAATGCCTCCATGGCTCAGTAGGGCTGTCATTAGTAACTAGCAGCCTGGAATCTCCCCCTATTGTGCCCGACCCACTCATGCCTTGCCAGAGGAAGTGCAGACTCTGTGCAGTGGCCTGTGACTTTGAGTCATCTGATACCTGTGAACTTAACTCTGCTTCTATGAATGACCTCCTGATTTTTATAGCAGTTCTCATTCCTGTCTTATCCCCGTCCCAATAAAATATCTGTACATCATCAGGTCAGCAACACCTACTTTTCCGCAGTATTCGGAAATCGGCAGAATCCACGATCTGATCATATTCCCTGTACCAGTGAACCTGCAAGGTGGGTGTGGAGTGAACGCGACACTCAAATACCACCAGCTGACCCTTGGTGGCTCTTATGTTTTGTAGACCCTGGAGGAGAAAATATTTGTGTTAAATGCCTGACCTAAGAATTTCCCCATTGAAGCATTTATGAGGAAATGATACACCCTTCAGTGAGGAAGAGATCTCAAGCCTGTATTTTCATTTTACTTACAATAGTTGACTGAATTCTAAATGCATTTGCAGTGGGTTGTGAGTGGAAGTTTTTTCACCAGAAGACCAGCGCTTCTTAAAGCCTTGTTTGTGCATTTAAATAAAGATACAAATGCAGGAAAAACACCTATTCCACTGGATGCAACATAATAAGGGTGGTTACTATGTGAGCTTTCCAGCCTCCTTTGCAGGAAATAAATGAGATGAATTCCTATAAGTGGTTCTGTCTGTCCACATAGTTTACCAATTAAGATGTTAGTTTGATAGCATCACTAACGAAGAATGCTGGCTTTTTTGAATTGTAAATGCAACAATGTTCCAGCCTAGAGATACCTTCTGATGGAAGAAAAACATGCAAAATCTAATGCTGGTAGTTGCAGGACAAGCTGTGTCAGACAGCTTGTGCTTTTTACCTTTGTAAACACAGGTGTGGTTCCATAGGCAGACCCAGCCAGGCTCAGCGAGGGACTCTGCATCTGGATGGCAAAGAAAAGAGATTTTTATAGATTGAATTTTTCATATGCAGAAACCTGGCTGTGCTGCAGGCACTTTACTTTGAAAGAGAAGAAGGTTCAGAATGTTTTACCTGTTGTTCATGTCCCAGGCCAATAAATACCTTGTGGAGAGTCTCCACTCAAGTGCTTCAAGAAGAAACAACTCCCTGGCTTGTGGACACCAAGTTAGTGGGAAGAGGAGCTGATTACCAGTAAATGTTGCTCAGACTTGCCCACGTCTTGCAGGCTCTGTGTAAAGATCAGTGCTGCTGCCAGTAGCTGTCCCCTTCTACACAGATCCTGACCTGGTTTAGTTGATCCCAGGTCTGGCACTCCCTGGCTTTTGTCATGTCTGTGGTTGATACAGTGAGGCTGAACATAGAGGAATGAGGAGGATCTTTCTACTCTGTCCTGACATCCTCTGTTAAAGCTCAGCTGACACAGAGGTTCCAGTAAGGCCTCTGATTAAGCAAGAAAAGCAGTTTTGAGATGATCAAATATTTGCAGTGCAAGACGTGTCCTTGTTCCATGGTGGAGGGTTGATGTGCACTTATCTCTGTCTCACTTAGCTTTGGAAACACGTGTCTTGCGTGTAAATGTGCAACTGAAGTGCTTGGGTTTGTTTTGCTGTGACACTGGCCTTTTTTATAATCTTAGCTTTGAGATAACCAAAGTTTTCATCTCTTTCCCGGCCAGCCTGAGTTATGAGTCTGTCTCTAGGTGTTCTGACTTCTCCAGCTCTTGGCCACTAATGTGCTCTAAATCAGCTCTCTGTTCTGAAGTGAATCTCTGAAGTATAACTGTGGCAGTCCCCCGAGCATTTCCAGCCCTGTCACCTGCTCCATCAATTCTTGGCAATTCCGACTAGGAAATGTTCCAAGCCAGAAAGCCCTTTCCCAGAGCTTAGGGTCCAGATCTTGATATTCATGCTGACCCTTGCCTCCTAGACACTTGCTGAGGATGAACCTGAGCTGATCCTTGCAAAATATTTCTAGAATGCTGTAAATAATAATTTAAAACATGTGTAACCTGCCCTTTGAGGGTCAATAGATAAGGCTGAATTAAGGTGGTGTAGCTCTGGTGAACTGAATGGTTGTGAGGGACTGCGCTGTCTGAGGAACCAAAACACTGGTGGTTCTCTGCTTTTGCCTAATGTGTGGGGGAAAACAAACAGGGCAGGATGGAGACAGAGGCTTTGGGAGGCTGAGGATACTTGATCCAATAATATTTACACTTACTGTGACATTCCTCTGGCCCTGACAGGATGCCGAGACTCGCAAGGAGGCTTAGCCTTCGGATTTACCCTAAGAACCTGGAGAGACAAACATAAAGCAGAGTGTTTTTAGAACCATCTCCTTTTCCTTACCACACAGCGATGCCTCTGTTTTGTGAGCTGAGCTTAGGCTGGTTGGAGTCACACAGAGGTGCCAGAGGAAGTAGAAGCATCCTGAGTGTCTGAGAGTAGGCTCAGGTCACCTCCAGGACATGGAGAAAATTAATCAGGATTACTAATACAGACTTAAGGTACATGTGAAACCTGGCTTCATGCTGAATGGAAAAGTCTAAAGAAAACCCTTGTTAATTTAGTCAGAGTGAAAATGGAACCTCATAAACCGGCTACTAGGTCCCTCTGCATGAAGACCGTAGCATACTGGATTGACACAAAAAAAAGTAGTTACTGAGATCTTAATAGCTCACAGTAATTAAAAGTTTACTGGTTCATCTTTGCTTCCCTTTTGCTACAGCAAGAGGGATTGTTCTTGCTGATGTACCATGGGCTGCCAACCCTGCTTCTCCTGGGGAACCTGCACCAGGACAAAGGCCAGTCTTGACGAACATCCAGCAGGAGAAGCAGCAATGCTGTTGTCCCACACTCTGCTTCTGGAGTGAGCCTTAGAACTGTGGCCCTGGTGAGGGACAGCAGCATGTGTGACACATGGTGACAGTGCTCCTGTGCCTGTGTGCCTACAGCTGCGGGGAAGGAATGGAGCCTGGTTTGCCAGCCAGGAGAAGACATGGAAATGCCTGAACTGGCGTTCTGCTGGCTGCAGGAGCTGTGGAGGTCCCCTGCTGCTCTCTGCTGTGATGCAATCCTCATGAGCAGAAGCGGGCCCTGGGATTTACATTCCCCATCCATTAAGGTGGCTTCCACCCTCTCCCACTCTGGGTGCCTGTGGCATCGAGTTGGATGTTGTCTGGTAGCTGATGTGTAGTGCCAAGCCCCAAGCCTGTGGCCACGCAGACAGCACCTGAAGGTACTGGCAGATGGCTGCAGAGCTGCTGTTTGCTGTTGAATTATCATTTGCTGAGGCCACTGCAGTGCTCCCTTGTGAGGTCCTTGCCTGAGCCACTGGCTGTGTGGCAGTTTTGCCTTATGTTTGCAGTCTGTGAAGAACCAGATGTGAGAGGTCATGGTTTGGAGTCACCTTAACTCTCTTTAAGGCTGCAGTTGTTTTCTGGCACCCTGGCAGTGCTCTAGGTCAGAAGAGCCTGTGTGTTTCTTCAGGGTTTGGATCTTACCCTTGTTGATCTCACATGGTAGAGTTCGGCACTTAGACCATTTGTGAGACGTTACGTAGAGCAACTGCAAATTTGGGGTCTTTTAGCTGACTGTCACCCTGTCTGGGAGTCATATTGCTGGAGTTACAGATGGATATCTGGTGTAGAGATATGGAGATATCTCAGCAGAGTGGGATTTAGTTACCTTGAGGAGGTCAGTAGGCGACAAATTACCCATCTTATCAAATAGAATCAATGTACATGTCTGAATTCCTCAGAGGATTTGCATAGCTCTTTGGTGCAAATAATTTACTTGAGATCTGTTCTTTCTCTCATCTGCTTTCTGGCACTCTCCAAAACAGTCACACCCGATTACCGTGATGGATATTTTGCAGTCTAGTTGGATTTGCTTGGTTAAAATAAGAACATATCCCTGTGTGTCTCATTCACACCTGCTGTGTGTTACCGAGCCCTGAGGGCCCCAGGCACAATTACCCACGGACTTGGACCACCCATGGCCTTCATATTTCTAGCTGTTGCTCTTGATTTATAAATGTCTCTCAAGCAGTTCGAGGATGGCTCCTGTCCAAAGTTATATCATGAGGCCATCAGCAGGGCTGTGCTGTGATGCAAGGGCTGCTGGATAATCCCAAACCCTTGGATGTGGGAGCAGGGCCGGGGAAGCCAAAGTTTTTGAGTTGCCCTGGGTTCCCACTGCAAACCAGTCCTGGCTGGGCTCCATCACAGATTCCTGTGGTGCTGGTTGCAGTGCTGCCTCCCAGTCTATCCAGTAACAGTTGGTATAGTCAGTTTTCAGGACCTGGAATATTGGATGATTTGGTTCTTTTCTATTTTGCTTCCAAAGAGAAAGGGTGACGAAAAATCAGACATGTTCAGATTATGAAACGAGTTCCTGGACTGACATATCTGCTTTAAAGATTGTCCCATGCACCTGAGACAGCATTAACAAAACTGCATTGGAGGATCATTGCCCCTTCTTTTCCTGCACAACAAAAAACATCATTATCCTTAGAACTGCCACCACTCTTCATGTTCCACTCTCTTTCCAAGTCCGTGATCAGTCTGGAATCACACAAGACATGCACAGAAACAGATGGCACAGAGGTTCCCCTGCGCAGTGGTCAGAGGGGACCGCGGCCTTCTGTGGTTTAGGACCACAGCACAGTGAGGTGCTGCAGGAGGTGCTGGACACTGCATCTGGAGTGAGGAGCAAGATCTTGGAGAGAGGTTGCTCTACTGAACTGAATAAGAACAGCTCCTGACAAGTTTCCAGTATGATGAAAGAGGCACTGAACTTTAGCACTAAGCAGGAATAGCACCAGCTTATGAATTTGTGCTCAAGACAGTTACTCAGCTGCATGGCATTAGTTCCTCGATGCGATGATTGCTGCTAAGACCTCCTGACGTGGCAGAGAGGGATGGTGGCTGTCACGGTTGCAAGTGTGCCTGGCCTGATGCCCTGTGACACACCAGGCAGTCAGTGTTCCCACAGTAAATACAGGCAGCTCTACGTGGGCTGCTGCAGCTGCCAGTGCTTGAGAAAGGCCGGGTTAATCTCTCATCAGAGCAGATCCTGTGAGTTCAGCTGAGTGAAGACCCCATCAGTGGGAATTCTGTTTGTTCTTGGCTGCTCTAGGTGTCTACTGCTTAAAGCAGAAGCCATCCTTGAAATCCACATTGCTGGAGGCACCTCTGTTTGTGGACAAGCATCCTTCACACACATGGTTCATGTTATATGCTCTGTTCCCACCTCCTCTTGTGTGGTCCTTCTATTTCACAATTTGCTTCTCGTGAGTGTGCTGGATGCTCTCCCTGTTAATATTGGATTTGGGTAAAGGAGAGTCCATGGGAATGGATAAAAGGCTTATAAGCTTCAGTGCAGGGATAGTCACTGCTTTAGTCTGAATTCCCTGGTTTTGATTGAGACCTAATGACTTCAGAGCTTAGGATATTTAGTAAACCAGGAGACTTTTGAGCCTGCTGAACGTGACGGCTGGTGCTGCTTTAAAGGGCAGAGTGTATTTGGGAGAGTAAATGTCCTGAGAGCATCTGGGCACTGGCTGCAATGCTGACTAGCCCTGCTACTACTAATTGGTTTCATGTGGTTGAAATAGTGGGCTTCTGTAGGAGGGCAAAGCTGTCCTGTGTGCGCGGCTGTCCAACTCAGCAGTAAAAATGAGAGAAGGTCATTCAGCTTCCAAGAAAACACTGGAAGGTCACTCTGAGGTATCTGTTTTTCTCTCTGATGCATCTACTTTTCTTTATGAGTGATGCTCCAGGCTTCTGTAACCATCAGTTCTCAGACTTCTGAGATCCTGATCCCACATCCTGTTGAGCTCTGTGTGCCCCTCTGTCTGTGTTTGCCTTGCTAAGCAGAGAGGTTTTCTTCAGCAGGTTAGCAGACCTTGTTCCCTGTGAGGGTGGAGAGGCCCTGGCACAGGCTGCCCAGAGAGGCTGTAGCTGCCCCATCCCTGGAAGTGTTAAAGGCCAGTCTGGATGGGGCTTGGAGCAACCTGGTCTAGTGGAAGGTGTCCCTGCCCATGAGAAGGGAGTTGGAATGAGATGTCTTTAAAATCCCTTCCAACCCTAACCATTCTGTGATTTTACGAGTCTGTGAAAAGTCATCACCCTACAATTTACGCCCTTGAAAGATTATCTAGCCAAGGTTTTACCTTGGTGAGTCATTCTAGCAGTCCTAGTGTCTCATGTAAATGTCAGCCTTTACTTAGTGTAACTCTAGATCTTTGTGAAGTGGACAGAATTAGACTCAGCCAAATGAAGAGTCCAAGGACCTTTGCAACCCAACACCAGAATGATTACAAGGTACATACAGATCATGCTGTCGACACAAACCGTAATGACGACATTCTGGC
This sequence comes from Rhagologus leucostigma, assembly GCA_013397725.1. NCBI lineage: Eukaryota > Metazoa > Chordata > Aves > Passeriformes > Rhagologus > Rhagologus leucostigma. Next base: position 1,059,114 of record VZTD01000062.1, on the reverse strand, counting down.
ATTACCTGAATAGTTGACATGGCTGCAGAATTATGCTAGATGCAACACTAGGACAAACTTAACACTTGGCTAGGAAAGTATTAAATCTGCACAGAGCCCTTTTGCCAGGTGTTTAGATCATGGAAAACACATTAAATCTGTTTTAGGAACAAGACGAGCATCTGCTGGACCTGAAATACACTTCATTGCAAAGAGTGTGTGTAGAGGGGAGGAGTACATTTAAAAATTTACACTTAGAGGTGAGGCAGAGCTAGACTGCAGCATCACATTAATGTACCAGCTTGTCTTTTATTTTAAAAACAGGCTTGAATAGATACACAGGATAACAGCTTTCAATCACTTTAAAAATTACGCATTTTGCAAGCCATCTGCAAGTACCTGAGGGTGCTACTCATTTTCATAGAGGTGTTCAAGCTTTGGGAGTGTGTGCTAGACACTTGGATATCTTGTGGCACTACTCTGTGGGGCTTAACAGAGATATGAGCATAGGTCTGCAAAGAACCCAAAGGCAGCGTGCTGGAGAAAGCTCTGTCTGGAGCTGTATTTCTTCTGTGCCATGTGGCTAAACAGGGAAATTGTCACCGCTTCAGTAGTGAGCTTTCTAGCTGTGAGTTCCTCAGTGGTGTGAATGCGTGATTGGAAAGTGGCTCCTCTGTTGCTCCTGGGGTGTGAATAATGAGACTTCTGTAGGAAGTGAGAAAAGAGTGATTTTATTTGCTTCTCTTCCTACGCTCCAAGGATCCTCAGAAGATCAGATGGATTGCAGAGAAATTTGTTGTTTGTGGGACTATTTCTTAAAGTGACTGCTCTTCAGGTGGGGAGTGGGGCAGGTTTGCGTCAGCTGGGATGTTCTGAAAATAATCAAATAGCTGCAAGAGGTTATTGTAGCCATTGATAAGGTATTCACAGAAACTGCAGAATCCTGCTTGGATGTGAAGCTTGCTGAGAGCCTTTCTAAATTGTAGAAATGCAGCTGAGTATGTTTCAAAGACCTTTTTTATTTTTGGCATATTTTCAGAACAGGTAGCACTGAAGAGCACAATTTTAGAGGCTCATTTTCTGTGAATTCAACTTTTAATGCCTCCCATGAAGCAGGTTGGAGATTTGCATCTCAAAAGTTGTGTCTGGCAGTCCTGGGTGCATTTCCATACACGTCTGGGAAGGGCAGAAAGGTGTGCTGGTTTCAAGGACAGGCTCCCTCTGGAGTTAGCAAAGGCTGTCAAGCATGGAGACCAGCAGGGCTGCTGAAATGAGTGTACTGTGTTTCATGCTTCAAAGTCTTTGCTAAGTTTAAGTTGGATCTGTCCATTTTACAGAGCAAGCGACGCAAAGAAAAGAGCATCAACTCTCAGAATGTACTGGCATTTGAGCAACAGTAGCCTTAATTTAGGAAAGAGAACAGTAGAAAGCTTAATTTTGGTACGATTTAAGGCACATCCCTGATGAGATGGTGAACAAACACACCTTGTGTGTGGCTCACGTGGCCGTGAAGCCTGTGGGCTATTGGTGCTCGTACTTAGGGTGCTTCTGCTCACGAGCACGTGTCCCACTCCAAGTGCAGTGTGAAGAGATGGGGCCTCAATATCTGTCGCTTCAAATCCCCTTTTGGTTGCCTGGGAGGTCCCCGGGAGGAGAGCAGAGTCCCTGGCAGGGCTCGGGGGCCGCCTAGCGAGGGGCTCCCCGTGGCCCCAGCAGCCCCGTGGGACACGCTGGGAGGGACGGGCCCCTCGTCCAGCGGCTGGGAGCGCCCCACACACCACGGCTGAGGGGGAATTAATTTTATCCCTCATATTACACGCCTCTTCTGAGCACAGCTGTTTCTCAGGGCTGGAAAATCCTGGCTTTCCCTCCCCTTATTTGGATAACAGCTGAACTGCCGACAGATATCTGACACTCGAGTCAAACTGGAGTTCTTAGAACCAAGTGACTAAATCCTCTTTTAAGCACCGACACTAAAAGACGCCTAGAGCTTATTTTAAGAGATGCTAAGCTTCCACTTGAAATCATGAGGCTCCCTACTTGTTAAAATATATTCACATCAAACAGAAATCCTGGTAATTCACTTCCTTTCTTCTCTATAAAAAAACTCCAACCCTGCACCACTTCCTCTCATGCCAGGGCATTACAGAGATGTAGAAGGATTTTGAGCCCAGACTGCCTGACATGTGAAGCCTGCGGGCCCTGGGATGTGCAGGGCATGAAGGCTCTGGTGCCCCTGGCTGTGACCTGCAGAGTATGTGCAGGTGTGAGTAAAGGCAACAGCATTTGGGGAGTCCCTGGGCGTCCTGTGGCACCTTCCTGCTGCTCTGTGCTGTAACTTCGGCATTCCCATGGCACAGGCACATCCCAGAGGCTGTGTTTGGTGGATGTTGAGGGTCCCTTATGTGAATCCTAAGAACCATTCAGTGCAATGGAAAGAATGTTGTTTCAAGAACCTGTAAATGCTGTTTCTGCAGTTAGGATGCTGTAACAAAGCTAGGCTAAATTCTTTCCTGAAAGCTGTGAGGGAACACCCACAGTCTCACAATGCCCAGGATTCCTGGTTCCTGAGAACTCGGTGTTAATGCTGAGCTGGTGCGCTGGAGCAGGGCTGGGCTGCACTGCTCAGGTGCAGCTCCGAGCCATCGAGCCCCGTTCCCTCCTCGCAGCCGCACCGTGCCGGGAGCCAGCGGCTCCTGCTGCACAACCCCGGCTGTGCCTGAGCAGGGGATGAATCCCATCCCAGATCTCCCTTTCACTGCAGACTGCTGGAGGGTGTTATTCCCATTCCCACATGGATGCCTGCAGGTAATAACGAAGCAGAGCCTCAGCCATAATACAAAACCTCACGATCTTTTTTTTTTTAAGGTATAAAATGTGCCCTGCACTGTCCAGCCAGTGAGCGAGTTGGCCTCCCCACCGTGGCCCAGCGATGACTCTGCTGCACGTCATAGGGAGGATTAAGTTAACAGGGCCAAAGAGGAGGGAGAGCAGCCTGTCCAGCCCCGTGCTCCATGTGGGGCACACCTTCCAAGGAGGTGGCTCTCATTCCAGCAGGCTTAGGAGATGGGAATTGTGTGCTCAGTGCATGTAACTGTGTGTGACTCATGGCTTTGCTATCTGGAGCCCCAAGGATGACTCTGCTGCCGTGGCTGTACCCTTACGTTTGCATTTTCCGGAGAACGAAGCGAGTTCTGATCTCCACTGGACCCAGACCACGCCTGTTACGTGTGCCCCTCCTTCGGGAACAAGGAATTTTTGTGAACAGCTTTGCAGGAATTGCAGCTGCTACAGCATCCTGTAGCACAGGATGTCTTTGCTACACTAGTAATTACCAAAACGGAGAAAGAGCCTTTTCTGTCCCCAAACCTCATGATTTTACTTAGCTGATTTCATTTGCATAGGAATAAAAGGAAAGTATATCCTCAGATGGGAACACATTCAAGTGGGATGTCTCTAGGCTGACAGCAGTAGCTACACTGCACTCAGAAACAAATAGGAATGTGGGGTAGGTTTTGCAGAGCCTGCATAACATTTTTCTCCAAAGTGCTATGCAAAGCAGCAGGTGCCTGCTGTAGCTTCTGTCATCTCCTGTCACACAGGTGTGCCTCAAGTGGTTACTGACTGGTGGTCTGATGCTTCTGCCATCTAAACCTGAAATCATCAAAGCTGGCAGATCCAGAGATGAACCAAAGCTCCTGAGCCTGCTGGAATGTCAGCTCTCTTGTCCCAGTGCGCATGAGGCCCCTGAGCTGCTCATGCTGCTGCTGCACGATGCAGGGGGCTGCAGTGAAGGGCAGGTGAGTGACAGTCGTGCTCCAGGGGAGCTCCTCCCAGCCTGTGCCCCAGGCAGGGGAGCTGCGCATGGGAGCAACAACGCATAATCCTCTAGTTACCCCTCACCTCACTTCTGTGCCCCCAGTGAATTCTGGCCTAAAGATCTTGTCCTGGTTCAGCTCCATCAGCACTGCTCACCACCTGAGACAGGCAGTGCCAGCACTTCCACGAGTGGAGCGGAGTCAGTGGGTGAGATCTGATCATGCACAATTAAACAAGAGCCCAGGATCCCCCTGGAGTCTGTTTGCAGTAGGGTGTGCTATTTAAAGCTCGCTCGTCTCTGGTTTCCCTGACATGCCAGGAGATGTTTTTAGCTCACTGGTCAGAGAAGTGTCTGTCTGGGCTGCTGAGAGGGCTGTGCCCGTGTCCCCATGGTGGTGGTGCAAGGAACTGGCCAGATGTGCCTTCCCAGAGGCACACACGAGTGTTGGGGTTCCCCCAGGAGCTGCAGGGGTTTGTGGTGAGCATGTGAACCAGAAGAGAAACTGCTGGGCTTAAAAGATGTATAAACCTGGCTCCCTCCATGCCACATGTGCAGTGCTGTGGGCTGGGCAGCCTGGGAGTGGGGAGGAGAGCATCCAAAGGATGGGGTCTCTGGCGAGCTCCTGCCCAAGCTGGGGCAAAGCTCTTCCCTCTGCTGCCACCTGAGCAGCAGAGTAATCTCAAGTACCTTTCAAAGGACGCGAGAGCAGGCTGTTAGTGCTGCGGTGTGAGGGTGGCAGAGAGGGAGCAGGGGGTGCAGCTGGTGCAGTGATGGCAACACAAGGAGGGCATTTTCCATCATTTTTCCCTTGCATGGGCCTTGCAGAAGCTGGAGGGCTACCGTACCGTGGGGCAGAGCTGAGGGCTCTTAAATACTTGTTCTCTGTCCTACATCTGGTTCAGGTCCTATCCCTGATTTCTTCACCAGAAAAGCTGGGGCAGCTTCAGCATCTAAAAGAGAATTTGAGTCTACACCGAGAGCTCTGATTCAACAGCAAGGCTCATGGTTATTATCCAAAACTGCTGGGAGCCAGAATGCACCATATCAGTCAGGAAGAACAGCAGTGGTCAGAGCACCGTCAGCCTGTTGCATGTGCTGCAGTGTCACCACAAAACTCAAAGCAGGGACCTACCTGTTGCACTGTAAGATGCGGTAAAGAAATTATTCCTGTCTGGAAGCTTTTACACAGAGCGTAAATCACGCATTTAAAAAGTGCAAATAATCAGAATATTGCTAAGCACTCTTATTTGGAAGCCTGCGTGTAGAACTAAGGTGTAGACTGTGAAGCAGTTAAAGCTGCCAATTACCCAAACCATCATTATTCAAATTGCCTAAATTAACCTGTCACTGTCCAGTCAAAGGAAGCTTTTTATAGGGAAATAACTTTACAAACCCCAAGCTATTTCACAGAAAATTGAGCTGGCAGGAAGCATTGCATAAAGTTAAACAACTTGCACAGATGTTTCTTGAATGAAAAATAAGTTCTAATGGTTATTGTCTGTGCCCAGCAAGCATCAAGACTGTACCATCCCAGCTCTCCCAAACGCCTCCTGTGACAGCGCCGTGTGCCATACCCCACGTCCAAGGAGGAGGAAAGGTTGGTTTCAATGAATGCCGTGGCATTTGGGCTGCCACAGACTCCCGTGTGCCCGGCTGGTGCCAGGCAGGGACTGTTCACAGCCAGGAGCCCATGTGCAGACAGGCAGTGGCTGCACCGCCAATCCCCCGCCCAGAAATAGGATCAGGCTAATTTTAACTCTGTGGACAGCATTTGATATGGAAGCAGCTGCTGTCATACAAAACTCTGGGCCTGTCAAGAAACCCGAGTGCATCACTGAAGCAAATATGTTCATTTCTACCCAGAGGCCATTAGGAAGCCGGGCCTGATTTTAGCTTGCACTTGACTCATTATAAATCAGAGCTGTAGCTTTAGCCATAGATGTGCAGTGCCCAAACTTTTAGATTTTAATGCCATTTCCTTAGAAAAGTGAGGCATGATTCAGCTATTTCTCTCACCCTGTAATCCACTGCATTGCTAGCATGTACCTGTTTCTGTTTGCAACTGGTGAAAAGGTTTTCTGGTCATACTTCCTGTGTTCCCCTCCTGTGAAAAGGTGTTCTACAGCGAAAAGTTGATTTACTAGACATCATGCCAATTGCCAAGAGCACATCTAGGCAGTGATCTCAGTGGGTGCTTGGATCACCTTCTTTTTGGCAGCTAAGACAAACTTCCTGGGTAGAAAAACCCTGAAAATACAGCTGGGCTTTAATTTTCTGTCTACTAGAGAGTGGCAGAGGTAGCGCACGTGCCAAACTTCAGCTCAAGTGTCCCACAAGCAATTGATATTGCTTAATTGTTGGAAAGTCTCTCAAAACCAGAAATGCCTAATTTAATGTGTACCCAGCTGCACGGGAAAGTTGTCACAAGTACAGCCATGGTAGGGTGGCTTTGAACTCCAGCTTGTGCTGCAGCCAGAGCCTACAGCAGCCCTGGCACGCAGCAAGGGGCAGTCCCCTGCCCTCTGCAACCTTTGGAAATTAGGAAATGGCAGTAGAAAGGCACGTGCGCACTGTGAGGCACAGGAGAGCCAGGGCTTTGTGTCTGCCTGCCCTCCCTGCCAAAAATAAAAAGTTTGCTTCTGCTTAGAGAGCTGGTCAGTGAACACGTTTAAAATGCTATAGGTTAAATTAGCAGCAGAGGTAGAGGTAAGTTACAGTTCTTGTTAATAATATTTGTGGTAAACGGACAAAGTTCCTCTCTCAGGCAGTGAAGACACACCACTGAATTTTCTTGCTACCTTTTGCAACAACAGCGAGGAATTTCTCTAGGAGATAATAACGTTATGGACAAAGCTCTTGGATACCCAAAACCTACTAATTAATGCAAGTGAAAAGCAAAACATGAAAGAGAAGATACTCAGGCAACAAAGGGAATAAAGTTCCTTTCAAGACGCAGGTCCTGACCTCAGGTTTGCCTCACTCCCTGATCTGCTGAGGAAATACCTGATCCCCCACTGTTTTGTCCTTTGGAGCTGGAAGGCTCCACACTCCCATCCACACTTGGCCATTCTCACAACCCTCTGCATTAAGCCTACAGATGATGGCCCAGGTGTTCATTGTGCCTTAGGGCCCGGGCTGTGGCTCCTGCCCTGCTGGGGCAGGAAAGGAGGGCACTGCCCAGCTCTGCCCACTGCCTGAGGTCACCCTCTGCTGCTGCCCTGTTGCAGAGGCACAGACAGGCTGTCCTCCCTTCTTGGCTGCTGCACAGGAATAGCCAGTGATGTGTTCTGGTAGCACAGTGCTGGACAGTGAACTTCTGTGGCTGTAAATGATGTGCTGTTGGAGAATCAGAGCAGCCTGTGCTGCTGCAAGGTGGAGCACAGGGTGAAAAACTAAATCCAAACCCCACTGCTGTGCTTCTGGTTACCTGCATTACCTACAGTTCCCAGTGCTGTGAGAAGACATCCGCTGAGAAGTTGCATTATATTTTCTGGCTGCTTTCTTCCCTTTAGCACCTCTATCTCTTTTCTCTTTCCCCTGCCCAAGAGCTATGTTTAGGAGGAGGCTTTGGAGCCCAGTGGATGCTCTGCTGCACAACCCAGCCCACATCACAGCTGAGTGTGTTGGGGACCGCTTCAGCTGCTCTCAGCCTGGGACACTAAATGAAGCACTGGCAGATTGGCTGCTTGCAGAGCACCTCATGATTGAAGTGAGACATTCAGGGGGGCAGAGCTCACCACGGCTTCACCCCTGGTACCCGTGCTGTGGAGCTGGGATGCCTGGTTGGCAGTGGAGTCCTCTCTTGCTTTGGAAAGCACAATCTTCCTGGGCTCCCTGGGTGCAAGGGTAAGAGATGCTCATGAGGCAGCAGGACTGAGCCAAGGATGCTGTGGGTTTGGAGCTCCTGGTTTGCCAGGATGCTCAAATGACCGCCTTGATGAGCTTAAAGGTAAGAGCAGAGCTCTGTGTGCCAGCAAAGGGAATGCTGTTCTCTGAAAAGGAAAAGCATATGCCTCTTCTCCTCACCCCTGAAAAGCCTTCAAACATCCTGAGAACATGATTAATGTGATAGGAATTAAAGTGTTACTTACCTCTATAAGCCATCAGCTTGGTTTTGGGGCTCTTGCTGCCAGCAGTTTGTGTCAGTGCTCAGTCTTGAAGTGGAAAGTCTCCTCTCCAGCAGCTCCCCTCTGAGGTCTGGAGGCTGTCTGGGGTGGTGGGTTACATTTCTAATGTTCAGATCCCTGCTTGTGAGTGATGGCATGGCGGGAATGTCAGCTGTATGGGAATAAACTGCAGCAATTTATTCCCTCCAGCCTGTTTGAAAGTCAGCAGAGTGGCACCATTAGCTGGAACAAAACAGGTCCAGTGTTGTGAGATACAACGGTGGCCAGATCCATAATTGCTTATAATTTGAAATGCTAATAGCCCTGAGTGCTGGAAAAATGCCAGCTCAGGTCGATTGTGGCTCTCTACATTGAAAGAGAAGTGTAGAAAACCTTCATTAGAAGCAGGACTCTCTTATACAGATCTGGAATGTAAAGAATTTCCTATTCACTTGGGATATAAAGAAAACCTGAGCTTCTTCCCAGATGCTGAGGAATGCAGGGAGATACCTTGGTGGAGCCAGCGTACGTCTAGCTCGTGTATGAGCAGCCTCGTGTAACCCTCCAGACTTGGTAGAAGAGCTGTGTAAAGCTCGTGGGAGCTGAAGTGATGTCCTGACGATAGCAGAGGTGCAGTGCCATTATAGTCTTAAATTTCACACAAGGTGCACTATTCAGTGAGGTGTCGTGGGGAGGGAGCAGCAGCGAGGGCATTTCTGAGGCAAAGGGTTGTGTCCGTGCCAGTGTAACTGCAGCAGGGGCAGTGTGGATTCCTGTGCTCCCAGACCCTCGGAGGAACTGCTTTGTGTGGATGCACAAAGGGCAGGATCCCCGAGCAAAGCTGCTCTGCAAGTGTCTATAAACAAATTGTTTCCTGTCTGCCACCACAGCAGTGCCCTTCCATGGCTGAGAGCTGGGCTGGGGTTAAACTGTTCAGGCCTGGCTTGGTCAGCCTTCATCAGTTTTGTGGCCATGGAAATAACCCAGCTGCTTTGCAGAACCCTGCCCAGCCGTGTGAGGTACTGAACAATTAGTTACCTTTTGTGGGATTCCCCATATTCCCAGTTTGAAAATATGAGTTGCAGTTTGCTTTCCTGCAAGCACAAGCTCTTAAATTTTTCCGGTTGCCTTCTTGCTTCATTCATACTGAGCCCCAGAAGCTGTGTGAAAAGGTATAAATTACTTTTGGCTATAGCATCTCTCCTGGCACTGTTATTAATGGCTGTTGCTACATTTTTTGTGTCACTGCAAATCGTATCAAGACCATTTGGGCTCAAGGATGGGATGGATCCTGCTCTCCAGCATGGCCTATGGTGTAGAGATGCTCTCCTCTTCCTCTGGACAAGGAATTCTGCCACAAGTCAATGGGATTTACTCGGATCCCCTCACTAGACAACCCAGCCCGAGGAATTTAAACTATTATTCACCTCTTGGGGGCGTAATTCCCACATGAACTTTTGACGCTTTTTGAATGCGGGGGTGGTGGGAAGAGACTGGCTATTCCAGCCATTTTAAACCCTTCCCAAAATGGAAAAGCAGCAGGTGCAAGGGCCACAAATGCTGGGGCACTTCTTCCTGAAGTGCTTTGTGAAGGGCCCCTGAAGTGACATTTCAATTTATACATCGAATTCTGAAGCAGATAAGTAGGGACTTTTAAAAAATTTTTATTTTTTTCCAGAAATATTTCTGAATGAGGATTGCAGGTAGCAAAAATCTTGTTGTGAAGATGAAGGATCTGCCCTGTGGAGAAGCTGGGTATCTTCAGTGGCAAGTTGGTGTCTGGGGTAGTTTTGACAGTAAAGATTGAATTAATTCTGACTGTTGTATTCAGAATTGAGGCAGAAACTTCTCAGTTCCTGAGGAAACCCAGCACATCTTTCCACTCTTGTGTGAAGAAGCTGAGCATAAGCTGGTGTTTGTGTCACAAGGGAGCTTGGGATATGGAGGGAACTTGGCAGTGCTATGAATTTTGGGAGAGAGAAGCTCCAGGTAGGCCGGCAGATCCCAGCGGGGTTTCCCGAAGAGTTCCCAGGGTTACCTGTGGCAGTCACAGGCTGGTTGAGGCTGGTTACTGGATGCTGAGCAGGGGTGTGCCAGGACAGCTTCTGCACCTGCCTGCGGGGCTGTGTGAGGGTGGGGGTGCCCATTGCTGGGGACAGCCAGGGCTCTTCCTCCAGGACAGCCTCAGACAAGGGCAGAGAACACGACTGCAAGTTGGACGTTACCATTTGTGAGCAAAGGAGAGACTCTGGGAGGTTTCAGTCACATGGAGGTGTCATTGCCAGAGGATGGCACAGCCTGCCTGATGTCCCAAGGCAGTGGAGGGGCTGTGAGTGTGTCCTGGAAGCCTCTCCAAGCCTCCCCTCCTGTCTTCCCATACTGGGGACTCCACGTGGGTGGTAAACTCTGGTAGACTCTGCCAAGTTTGGCAGGTTACACTTAGTCAAACCTGTCTGAAACTGGACTCACCAGTAGGCTCAGCCAAGTCTGACTGATTAAACTGAACCAAGTCTGAGACCAGCAGTGGTTGGGCTGCCTTCATCTTTAATAGTACACTGCTCCAACCCCAAATTTGGGTTGGTACGGTTCCTCTGGCTTCAGAGGAGCAGTGCAGGTTTATGTGAGGGCTGTGTTTGGACAACAGGGACACATTTGACCTTTCTCCTGACATTGTTGTTCCATTTAAGATCTGATGTTCTCAGTGAGCCAAATAGATCAGTAGTTTTAGCCTAGGTGCTTATCATGGGCATCTTGTAAAGTCAGATTATTTCTGACCACATTAGCCAAATACTCTTCTAAATTATGCTGGTGCATATTTGTAGACTTCAAGGGGATTGAGCAAGTGTACTGGAAAAGGACTGCAGATGAGCATGAGCGATTTGGAACTTTGTTACTGCGTAACAGAAGTGGCATTGCTGGCAGATATCCTCAGTCGTCTGTCAGTATTAACTTCTGAAAGCACCTTAGCAGAGCTGCCTGCTTACTCTCCACATGCTGAATCCCAGGAACAATATTTTAGCGGGGAGACTGGCTAGGCTGAGATTGGAGTTCTCTCAGAGTGTTGCAATAAAGACATTACTGGATGCTGCCTCAAGGCACTGCTTTATTGGGTGCTCTTACAGCTCTTTTAGTGCTGCTTTCTGGCAGCATTCCCTGGGGTTTAATTTCAGGTATTTTGATGTATCTAATGTATTTTCCACTGTAATTTAAACCTGTGCCAGTCTGGGCTATACAGACTTGTCTATAGGCAGTTTGAGGAGTGGTGGACATCGCAGGATGCTTGCCAGCCCTGGGCGGGACACTTGCCCTGATGTCTATGGAGACTGTACTGATGTGCCCTCCAGCCGGGTCCTCCGCAGGCTATGTCAAGATACAGCTCTGCAAAATACGTCAGTTTTATGTGAGTTTCCCCTGTCGATGTGGGTCTAGGTTTTGTAGCCGAGATATTTCCGGAGAGGAATCTTTTTTCCTGGCCTTTCCCTAAGCAACCTACTCATTAAAGCAGACAGGATTGCACTCATCATGATCTCTCATTCCGTTTCCCCTCATGACAGTGGTTCCTACAGCTGGGTTTTCCTCTTGGTGCTTAGGAGATGGAGTTAAATTATTGAGGCAGAGAAAATGGCTCCAAGCAGAGACTTTTCCCCTGGGCTGCCTCAGCCAGGGATGGTCAGGACACGTGCAGAGCGTGGATTGCCGGCACTTCGCTCGCGCCGCCCGCGCTCGCTGTTTTTAGCTCTGGCAGGAGCTCCCTCTGCGTGCTCAGGATGCCATCCCAACAGCTGCAGCTCTCTTGATGGACACACAGGCACCTCTGGCCCTCAAGTTTGCAGGTTTTAGTGCCCATAAACAAGGACATTTAAAAGTTATACTGCCTGTGCTCTGGCAGAAATAGTCCTCCTGACTTGTGTGTATGGCACAACACCTTTTATCAGCATTTAGGGACTGGCAGGTGTAGGAAGAGGCATGGAAGTTGGTGGGAAGCCCGTTTTCTGGCTAGACAGCAGGCTTAAGTGCTTAAGGCAGAGCCCAGTTGTCAGTATAAATAGCTCTATGTAAGGACAGTGAAAATTATACAGAGCAGCTGAATTGCGACCAGCAAAATACTGTCCTCCCTTGTGAAACTCACACTACTGTCCTGATATCTGCTGTGTGTGTCAGGTCTGGGTGCAAACTGGGCATCTTGGAAAGGCAGTTTTCCAGATGGGGACTGTGAGCCTCTGCAAGTGCCTTCAGTGGAGGAGCTGGATCAGAGCAGACTGGGTTTCTCTTTAGTTTTATATATGGAGATGGTTTTGTTTGTCCTAAATAGGAGATAATTTTTTGGAAAAGAGCTTGGTGCTCTTCTCTTTGGGACTGCTGGATTTTTGAGCTGCAGGAGTTAAAACTCCTGGCTGAGGAGCTAAAAGTAACTAACTAAGCTAAAGCTGAGAGTAACAACCTTAAAAGTACGTGTCTATCTCTGTTTCCATCCTATTTTTTGCTTCTAGGAGGGCATTGTGTCTAATTTCATGCAGCATCAAGAGCCGTGTCAGCAAGGATTTGCTTGTGATATTTCCCATGTAAATAAATTTTGCTTAAAAACTCATTTATCCCTAAATTACCACCGGAGACCCTCGGACATCCGAAGGATTTTCATTTATGCTAGACGTGAATTAGTCAAATCTTTATCTTTCGTGCTGCTGTTCCTGATGTGTCTGTGGCTGCCAGAACGGCAGATGGCACCAGCACCCTGTGCTGCTCACAAAGCTCGGGTACCTCAGCACAGCCTCGGCTGTGACCAAGCCGGTGAAAGCGTACAGGGAATTTTAGCTCTAAAATCCAGGTCATAGCAGAGGTGGGTTTTTTGTTTGTTTGTTTTGTTTTAGTAATTTTTTGTTTGTTTGTTTGTTTGTTTTTATATAAGCAACTCCACAGACAGCTGGGCGCTGTAGTTCTACCTGTAATTCTCCTTCCCCTCGTGGGTGCCTCGCTGCAGTAGTTTGCAGCCGAAGATAGGAACCAAAGGTGTGATTTCTGCGTGGTGGCTGCTGTGTGGGACAGAGCTCCCGTCAGCCGGGCGGGCACAGAGCAGCCACCCTCAGGGGCTGGGGCAGACAGCAGCCTGGGGAGTCGCAGGGTGGGATGCGCTGCTCTGTCGGCTCCCCTGGCAGGACCATGTCTGGGTGTGTGGCATCACTGACCGGGAACTGCAGCTCCTGTTTGAAGCTGGCCCAGCAGTCTGACAAATCCCCAGTTCCTTGCTTAGGAAGCTTCAGCACTGGCAGTTCTCCATAGCAGAGCCTGGACATGAAATCCAATATTCAGCAGGTACAGCAAGGGAAAGAAGTGGAAAGCAAAGTCAGTAGATGGAAGTCAGGAGGAAAGGACGGAAGAGATTGCACTCATTAATTGTGGTGATGTTGAATTGCTCTTCTCCACTTGCTTTGTGGTTACAGGAGAGGGGCAAAGCTCTCAGCACAGCTCTGGTTTGCTGTCCAACAAACACATCTGCATGTACATGGGCTTTACCTGAGGCCAGCTCATGGGACTATTAGTGAAAGCTATTAAGTTGCCAGGTCAAATCTGCCCATGCAGAGTTGCTGAGGCAACGTGGCCTGGTTTTGTAGCTGGTCCTTGCCTCTCCCTGAGTGTCTTTTCCAAAGCCATGGACACTGTCTGAGTTTCTCCTTGGCATCTTTCTGCGCGTCTCTCATTCTGACCTTATCTGTGACCTTCCCCCCAGCTTTGCTCCTGACCTGTGTAAGTATCCGAGATGCAGATGCTGTGGGCTGGTGCCTTGTGAGGATGCAGGGCTTGGTCCTCCTGTGGGCTGTGGGCACTGTCCTGGATCCAAGAGGAGCAGCTCTGCCCCAAATATATGGGGAAAAGAGAATGTTTGCAGCAGCACGTGGGAAAGAAGGTTGATCTTCTGAGGGATTTGAATACCCAAGTCCATTAGAGTTCCTCAGGAAATAACTCAGATTCATGCTGGCATACCTTGGAAATAATTTAAAATTAAGTACCAAACCCCAATGCATTGCAAGACTCCCAGCATGTAATTCTGAACCCATTAGGAGATTTGTGCTAATTTTGAAAATAATCTTCCTATTTTAAATATTGCTTTGAATGTATTTTGAACTTGAATATTTGGCAGAAGGGGAGCAATTAAATCAAAGGAAAGAATATATTGTGTTACTTTAATTGTGATGGATTGAGTCATTTGCTGAAGGAAAATATCTACAAAGCATGTCTAAGTGCAGAAGCAAAAATGAAAACTGGTCCTGGCTGTTCTCCTCCCTGTGATGAATATATATTTATGTAATGCATTCCTTCTCATATCTTGATAAAACCATGGGCCCACAGTGCGCAAATTAACTCCACTGAGAACTGCAGTGAGATTGTCTCTGAGCCTCTGTAAGCACGAGGTATCAATATTTAGGTCCTGTATGTATTCATTTATACTTAATGGTTTTAAAGCTACATACGGGAGAGGAGGAACATCCCTGACTGGATGCATTGCACCAATGTCTGGTGTCATTTGGGGTCCAGAAGACTGTCCCACGGCTGTTTCCAGCGTTTGCTTCTGCTGTCAGTGCCATAGGCTTGGAAGTGAAGGCTGGGGTATGCAGTAGTTTCTGAGACCCCTACATGAGGCAGTGGGTTTCTCTTCCAGAGGAACTGGTGAACCCTACCTGACTTACACCTGCAGAAAATTAGGCAACGAGTGGTAGACAAGGGATGATTTTATTAAAACTGTCCTTTTTGGAGGTTTAAATTAAATCTAGTTATTAATCTATATAGCAGGTTTTCTGGGTGCAGTTTTTGTGGCTTGTGTTTACCTGGAGGTGTATGTGGTGAGTGCTGGGCACTCAGTGCTCCCAGTCCCAGTGACAGTCAGCTGTGAGCGCTGGACACCTCGCAGGACCAGCACGGATGGGAAGGAGCACTGCAAGCTCAGAGGCTGTCTGATCCGTCTGATGCCACCATGCTCATTGTTAGCTCTCTTCAGGGTGTATCATCTGTCTCTGAGCCATTCCCATTTCAGCCCACAGGCTGCTGGCAGCTGCTGTCATTAGAGCTTCTAACTCGAGCAGAGGGGCGATGGTGCTAAATGCTGCTGGAGACAGGGAATGGCTTGGGCGAAGCTGGGAGGAGTTTTGTCCAGCAAGTGATGTCTTGTCATGAAAGAATCATATGTGCAAAGGTACAGCAACAGCTTTTGCTTCTAAGTAAGCTGCACCTGTGGAGCTCCTGGGGTTACGGGAACAGAGCTGCAATACAGGTTTTTAAATCTGTGCACTGTGGTAATAAAGCCATCAGTATTTGAGGCTGGTGTTGGCTGTTAACTATCCCTCTTTGATCCTTCCTTGGTTAATGAAAATAGCTGTTGGATAAAAATGCAAAGATTTTGAGTTGTGAAAATGTGTTTGCAGCACTAATCACTTGAGAAATCAATCTCCAGGCCTTCATTTGTTAAGAGCAGCTGATTAGCTGCTCTCTATGATTTTTCCCTTTTAATAAAACCCCTGAGTCGAACAACAGAAGGACTATAATTAAGGAGCCGTTTTTTCCTTTTTGTGTGACATTCTGTCAAATGTTAGCCAGCAGGTAGCTGGCACACACAGGACAGAAATGCCTTTGCCCTGTTGGTGCAAGCCCAGACTTCACCTGGGAGAGGGAGAGGGAGATGGGGCTTTGCTCCTCTCTGCACAGGCATTGACAAACTTGGGACTGGATCGTGGTTCTGCTGGATTTGACAGCACTCTCTGTCCCTTGCTCAGCTGCCCTGGCGGGGATGCTCTTCCTTTGCCAGCAAACTGCGCCTTGGAGGTGACAGAAGGAGCCACAGCAGACCCAGGCAGTTGGTTTCCAGGTGCTTCTTTCTCAAGGGCCCCGGGTTAGATTATGATGATGATGACACAAAAGATCTTTTGACACAGTGAAAGATAACTCTAAAGTTAATACTCTGTTCCTCCTGTATTTTAACCTGGAGAGTGATGGCTTTGAATGAGAAAGAGTAATTCTGAAATCCAAAGAGATTCACTAAAATTGTAAAGATTTGTGCTTCTCTGAAATGACTTCCCTGTTCAAAGGTGTACAGTACAATCAGTCTAGCCAGGCCACAGGTAAAAAAAGGGGCTCAGTGAACAAAGCAGAGGGCTTTGTCTGTTTTCTGACTGGTACCTTCTGGTTTCTAAATGGCCACATATCAGCCATCTGGCAACAAGAAGGTTTTTAGTATGAAAAATTAATTAGATACAATCCAAGCATAATTCTGCCTTGATTTTCTGCAACACAGAAATAGTTTGTATCCATAAAAGACTTGCAGGAAATATAACGATAAAATAACCACTCCTCTTAAATTTTTGTTGATTTGCTTCTTTTTCAAAGAAAGTGAACAATTCTCCCATCTAAAGATGGGCCTTGTGCAGGTCCTTGCTGTGTTATCTGAGCTGCCCAACCCAGCCTGTGCTACAGGTGTGACCACCACAGCTGCTGCCTTGGCCAAACAAGGATGGCAGATAATGACAATAGTGACAATATATGCCAGTAATGACAGATTGTGCCATAATGGGTTTATGATGTGGACAAGTAATTATGATGGACTGAAGCAATTCCACCAAGCCTTGTGACAGAGGCTCTAGAGATAACAAGACAAAATATCAGTACAATAAAAGAGTGAGATAGGGAGAGACTTTTGGTTATTTTTCTTCCTTCTTTTCAAAACTGAGCCAAGAAAAAAATCTGATTGTTTCATAAATTCAGGCTCTTCATATTTACATTGAGGCCACTAGGAGAAAAATACATGGAAATTTCAAATTTACTGACAGAATAGTGAGCATGATGTGGAACTCAACAGACAGCTCAGGCAGCTCATGCACAAAGCTGGTCTGGATCCTCTTAGGGTTTTGTCTAAATGCAGCTGTATGAATTCATCGACAATACAGTGTCTGAACACTGCCTATAGCAGTGTTGGTGTAAGGTGTGGCAGTTTGGCAAACAGAGGTCTGAGTTGCTTGGGAAGAAGAGCTGACACGGGGCTGGTGCAGGAAATGTTGCGGGTGCTCCAGGAACATGCAGAAAGGGATTTCTGCTCCTCACAGGCGCTGCTGGGAGTCAAAGCAGAATGAGTAAACCTGGGCAGGGATCTAGAGCTGACTTTGTCCTGACCTTTTGTTACACTTCAAATGAGGAAGCTGATCTGCAAACACGTATTCTTTGTGATATCCAAAAACTTAATATTTTGGAAGTATTTAAAGAGCACAATTCGTGCATGGGAAAAGTTATCTGATCATGTTGGCAGGACACCGATTTCCCTGGGAAGGTTCAAGCTGATGTTGAGCTAGAGGTCACAAGGATGTTGATCCAAACTTCCAGCTGATATAGCTGTGCTGACCCAGCCCAGGGCTATGGGTGCGACCAGGCTGAGAACGTGGATGTGGACTTTGCTGAACCTGTCGGTGGAAGTGGTGAGGTCATAGTGTGAGGGAAGCTTCCTTGGCTGATGTGTGCCTCACCTCTGCAGAGGGGAAAAAGGTGGGATATGTTTTTTGAGGAATTCTTGCACAGCTGCTGTGCTGCAGGTCCAGTGTTTCTTGAGTGTCTCAGGTGTGCTGTGGAAAGCACAGTGCTGTCAAAATCTCTGGGAAGGAAAAGGATGAGTCTGGTATTTGGTAGTTTACTGTGGCGGGGATTCTGCTACTAAAAATCCCATGACTTGCTGAACGGTGCCAGAATCTGACCTTTGATTCCCAATGCTTTGTAGTAGTTATTTTTTAATTAAAAAATGACCTAAGTGAATGGAAACAACTTTTTTCATCTAGACATGATGGCTGGTAAAAGTTCCAGAGTGTGTTAGTGTTTTCTTGTGGTTTTTGTTTGTGGGATTTTTTTTTCGTGTTTTCTTTGTTTGTTTGTTTTGGTTTTGGTTNTTTTTTTTTTTTGGTTGCTTGTTTTCCCCCTGCAAATCAAACCTTCGATTTTCACTGTCCTGATTGGTAAACCCGAATTACAGGTTGTTAAATCCTGGTGCTGGGTCCTTGCATCATGTAGATGGTCTTGCTAAATCCTGTGAGAAATGTTATCTCTGCTCTTTCCCAGTGAGTAAGGGAGTGGTAGAGAGAAGGAGGTAAAGGGAAACTGAAAATCCAGGTAGAGCAAGCTGAGCACTGGAGGATTCTAGAAATGGGTGATGAGCTTTGAGACAGGAGTAATCCATTTCCCGTATGTATTTTGGAAACTCAGCCTGGGTGAGACCTTTCTCTCTGTAACCATCCCAGATAATAACACATTTCCTACCTCTGGCACACAAGTGGTTCATTTTTGATGTGCTCAGTGCACTGAAGGCAGTGCTGTGTGAGCCAGATTTCTGTCTTGGCTGCAGCTGGGGACATTTAAGAAAGTTTGTCGCTGTGTGAAGGAGAAATCCATTGTACCTCTGTCACCCCCTGGGAATTCTGGAGCCTTTCAAGGCTTTTTGATTAGGACTGCAAAGTGTTCATTTTTGCAGGAGGATGACTGCTGAGATGTTAAAACTAGACAGGAGATTAACCTAAATGCTGAACAGTAGAGTAAAAAAATGGGTTTTATACAGTCCTAATCATTTGATTTGAAAGGAGTGTTTGGTCTACCGAAAATTCTTTCGAACAATTTATCTAGAAATTAATGCTTTTAGGTTAACTTATTTTAATATTACCTAAAGCTGACACTGTGATGTGGGCAATTTTTGATAAGAAGGAATTGTCAGTACCTGGTTTTCCACCTGACTTTATGTGGAAGCTGTGCCCAGAGGGCTGGGCATGGGGTGGTGGGCACAGGGCTGGCCAGGTCTGTCTGTGCTGCAGAACTGGCACCTTGTGCTGAGGGTGGGTGTTGGGTAAGTGGTAGAACGAGGTTTTCAAGAAGTGAAGGACCAATTTCATTGCCAAGAGTATAAGTTTGCTTTCTTTCCATCTGGTTAAATAATGTCAGAGCCAAAGCAAATTTAAATCCAGGCACACAGGTTTGCAAGAAGAGCAGGAGAGAAAGCAAAGTGGGTAAAAGTAGATCTAAGGAATTGAGTAAAGGAAGAGCAAGGTGTCTGAATTTGTACGGTGATGGCTGCGTAGCACAGTGCTGGTTCAACTTCCTGCAAAAAAGGTTTATGGTGTGCTGAGTAGACATCTTGGCATCAAAGCCTTATTTATAAATCTTTCCATCACGATTCCAATAGTGTTGGAAGCTAGAAATAGCACAGGCGTAGCAGGAGCACCATATGGTGAGCATGGACCTCTCCAAGACAGGGCTGGAGCTGGGGCCAGGCTGTGGCTGTGTTCAGGAGATCTCATTTCAATGCTGAGCACCGAGGCTCCAGCTTTTGGAGCAAACACGGTGCTAATCTGATTGTTAAAGGTGGCATGTGGGTAATGCCTGCCTCGGGGACCAGCTGATTGCTCTCAAAGTAAAGCAAATGAAGTCAGTATAAAATGTTGACACATATTCATGAAGATCAAATTTGACAAACGTCCTCTAGATATATTTAATATAAAGGGTAGATGACAGTAATTTGCAGGATCTCTGGATTCTGGTCATCTAAGGTGGTTCTGCTGGTGTCTGTTTCTCTATCTGTACCATGTACTGAAATATTAACTTCCAAACCCATCAGGATCCCAGAGATGAAGTGGGCAGGAAACGAACTTGTATTGATTTCAGCCCTGGTTTGGTCTGCTGCATGAAAAAAAGGATAAAAGAATTCTTTTTTCGCTTGCACATCTGCCCAGACATACCAGGCTCATGTCTGCTCCGTCAGCAGCTCCACATCACGTCTGCTCACTGCTGCCTTCGTGCTGGCAGCTGAAGTGGCCTCCACTGGGAGATTTTGGTTTTTCTGAGAGACTTCAGCTCCTAATTTGTCAGCAACATGAACTGGGACAGAGAAAAAAAAATCCTTCAGAGTGGGGAGATCCTGAACTGGAGCAGCACCAAACTTCCCAGTGAGGTCAGTGGTGGTTCAGCGACACCTGCCCAGGAGCAGCTCTCTGGTGAAGTTTTAATTAGGCAAATTTATGATTATACTCTCGAAAAAGCATTTTATCTTGCTGAGCATGGGGGGTTAGACTAGATGATATCAAGAGTCCCCTTCACATCCTCAGCAGTTCAGTCATTCTGTATATTTTTAAATTCTACTTAATTGTTAAACTAGCAGCTGACTTTTTTGAGCTTTTCCAAGAAAACAAGAAGCAGCTATTATTTCTTAGCAGCAGATGTACAGTAACCCTTGATTAAATTAATTTGACTGTTCATAATTTTTCTTTGTTCGTAATTTGTTTTTGCTCATAACTTGCTGTTGCTATTCTCAGATGCTTTTTGTACAGCTGCTGCAGATCCCCTCCATGCAGAAACACACTGAAAGTATCTTAACACTCACCTCAGCCTTTTAACATGACTTGAGTACTCCTAAAATCTTAATACACTGTATATTTTTCTTTAGAGAGATGCAAGGGCTCAAAGCAAAAGCTAATCAACTCTGTAAATTGATAAGTTAGCAAAGTAAAATATGCAAACAAAAAACCCCCAACTTTTCCCTTGAAATATTTGATATTTTGTGTACGTCGATGAATAAAGATGTGAGGTTTAACAGAATATTTGAACTTCCATGATTGTTGGGTTTTTCTTGCATAATGCCCTCAGTATGTCTGTGTCTGGTCTGTTTGCATGATGGGGATGGGAAGAAAGAAAGTTTTTGTTATCGTTCATCAAAGGCTTTTTTTTTTTTTTTTAATTTAGTGTCAGAGCTTGGGTTTCCTGGAACATCAAGCAGTAATTATCTCCCTGTGTTTGTTGACCTTTCAGTCAACTCAGATTTTGCTTTTGGATTCAATGCTAATTCTGTGGCCAATTTTTAAAGGAGTCTCAAGTTCATCTTTAATTAGAAGCCAGGAATCTTGTTCCCAGTCAGTCACGGGACTTCCCTTCCTTCAGCTGACGACTCAGTGGAGTATGTCAGTGGTTTTGTTCGAATGCCTAAATACAGGCAAAGTTTTAGCTGGTTTTAGTTAATAAAGAGCATTTCAAAAGATGGTTATGCCCTCATATGGCTTAGGTTTTGGGGTTTCTATCTGACAAGCACTGGGGGCCTGACCCTGCCGGGTTGGCAGGAGGTTCTGCAGTGCTCAGAGGTTGTGGATGCCCCTGGAGAATGTGCTCTCTTGGGATCAGGCTTACGGTCACTAACACGGATGGTGGCATTCGAAACCACTGGAGTGTGACATTTTCCACGGTTCCCCCTGCTCCCGCCCGCCACAAAGAGCTGGAGACAGACGGTGCCTGCGGCAAGAGGCCTGGGGAGCCAATTCCAGGAGAAATCCCGGGCTGCCTTGGACACCTATTTGGTGCTGGTTGACATGAATGACACCAGTCCCAAGGAGGAGATCTCTGATTTCCACCCAGGGCAGGAGTGCACCGTGCATTTGGTGTAAGTGAGAACCTGACCTGCTCACGCCGTCGGAAAGGTCTGGGAATAAAGAGCTGGAAGCACTAAGACACTTAATGCATCTGAAATGCACAAATGTAAATGCGTGCCGGATAGAGTATCATGCCATGCTGACTGGCAAAGATATTCTTTACAAATAGTGAAATAGTGGCCTGTATATCTTAAAAGAGTTTAATTGCTGACTAATTTGCCTCTCAGTGGTTTACCCTGTGGGTGTGGTGAGGTCCCTCTGACCTTTACTTTGCACTTCCTCAAAAGACAATAAACTTAGAGCCACCCAATGAGGGTGTGAAGTGGCCATCCTGCAGCACAGCTGGAGCAATCCACTGTCCTGGGCTCTCCCTGCTGTTTGCTGTGAGATCTCCCAAGCCTTACAGGAGGAGGCTGGGAGTGCCTCGCTGACATCTCAGGTGCCTGATGGCTTTGTGCTCCTGCAAGGACTGCCTGTCTCTCGTAATTCTCTGGGCATGGCTGCAGTTTGTATGTGCATCTTCCAGCTGTGCAAGTTAAATATGAAATCGTTCCTGTGTCTTTTTTTTCTTTTCAAAAATGTCCTGTGAAGACATGATGCTCAAATACAGGCTTTTTTCTGGCAGCCCAGATAGCTACCGGTGCATTGAGTTAAACACACACACACATATATCTACACCTATATCTATATCTATATCTATATCTATATCTATATCTATATCTATATCTATATCTATATCTATATCTAATCTGTATCTATATCTATATCTATATCTATATCTTTTTTTTGCATGCTGTTACAGTCTACTCTGAGACTTGTAAACTGTATCTCCATTTTCTTGCAGAATCTCCTGGGTCTCTTACAGGGTCTGAACTCCACTGAGATCTTGTCTCAGCTCTGCTCTGCTCTGTCAAATTCAGCTCCTTCCCTGCCACTTCAGAGTCAAGCCCCTATCCCAAAATTTAGGCTGTCTGGCATTCATTCCTGCAGCTGAAGAGAGCTCCTCTAGCAGAGGAATCTGCCCAAGAGGCACTGGGAATGGGTAAGGACTGCAAGGTAATAGTTGCCATTAGGTTCCTGTGGTTATGTAAAAGGGGAGGCAAATAGATAGTTTTGTTGAGGAAATTCCAGAAGAATGGGAAATCGGCTCTGGAGAAACTGTTCTGGGATCTCCTTTCTTTTTTTATCCACAAAAAGATTCTTGACTTTTATTCTTGCCTAGGTTTACTTCTCATGTGTAAGAAAACAGTGGTTGCATCTATTTGAAAAGCAAACAAAACCCAAGTACCACTCCCACCCCCAAACCAAATAATCTGATGGGGATTGAACAGCTTCCATTGGCCAACTACTTCAGGAAATGTGGGAATATGATCAGACTACAGTCATGGGCTGGTTTTTAGTAGTTGTAATGATGGCAAATCCTGAGCTGGCTTCAAGGTAGAAATTAGAGCATGGAATCATCTGACACAACTATACCACCCAAATTATTGTAGTCCCAAAATTAGTCACTTCATAGCTTGTTAGTAGACAAATCTGTTGGCCCTTATTGAGGACAGGAGAGATTTGAATGTGCTGGGGAATGTAAGGGTGCCCTGGGAACCTGTGGAGGTGGAGGCTGTGCAGCACTCACTGCAGGTGTGCCTGGGAAATCCGTGCCTCTCCCAGCCCCCTCCGGCACCGCGGGTCTGATTCTATGCAATTAAGAACTGCAGGAATCTCCAACCAAAATTGCAGCTGGCAAGGGCAGATAAGAGATTCTCTTCAGAGGGAACCCAAACTTTCAGAGCTTCTTGTGACTCTAGTAGCCATTCCTGGCTGGAAGAACTAATTCATGGAGCTGTGACATCTCCATGACATCTACATGAATTAACAGGTTTTCCTCACCAGGTATGAGGGTGAATTCTGCAGGGAATAGCTCCACACAGGTGCCAATCCCATCACATTATGTAAATAGTCTGTGACTAATGGAGAAATCTATGAAATGAAATGAAAGAAATGAAATGAAGTGAAATGAAATGGAAATGAAATAAAAGGCATCAGTCAGTGCATTTGCATGGAAACCAAAGGAACCTTGTTTAAGAATGAGTGATAGCAGACAAGATAATTTTACAGTTGCCATTGTGGAATATTTCTAAGTGTTTAATTAGCATAGAATTGAAAGGACAATGTTGTTTATGGAGTCTATGAGGTTCCACTAAGTTCTGCAGCCTGTCTGACCTTCATTGTGAGGTTTCTCAAAGCTTTGCTACAGATTCGCTCTCCTCTCATTTTTGAATTGCTTTTCCATGTCTACTTTTATCTATTTCTTTTCTGCCCCTGTTTTCATTTTTTTCCTCCTCTGTCTTGTACCCCTTAGCTTTTAAAATTTTTGTCTCCTTTTATTAAGCTGGCTATTCCTACTTTTAAATTTTTTCTTATTTGTCACATATTCTGTTGCTTTTTAATTTTTCTTTGTGCCTTTTTTTTTTTTTTACTCTTCTCTTAGCTCTTCCTGATGCTTTAGAGGGTGACCTTAGCACACTGCTATCTCTGGACCGTACTTTGTACCCCTCTGGTTTTGTCAGGACATCTCTGGAGGTCACCCCTTCTCTTCAGACCAGTCTTTGTGTCCTCTCCTCCTTCTCATTTGTCTCCACTGGGTCAGCAGCTCCCTCACACATCTGAAGTCTTGTCAGGTCCCTTCCCGAGTACCTTTGTGCCCTTCAGCTGTGCTCTGTTTGCTCCATGGCCATCCCTTCAACTTGCAGTAGGTTTTGGATCTTTCTTGGACCTTTGGATCTTTCTTTGGACCTTTTGGTGATTCTTGGTGTTCTGGGGCCCCATTTGAATGAGAAGTGTCCTATGCCAGTTACAGACAGCACAACTCACCAGCTGGGCAGGGTGATGATTTTACACAGGGTAATATTTATTTGTCAGCCAATGAGAGAAAGCAAAGTCTTTAAATCACACACAGCACTGGCACTGCCTTTGTCCACAGACAGCATTACAGTCAATAATCAATTGAGCTCTTTGTTCAGTGGAATCATTTCCACAGCGGATGCCAGTTCCCAAATATCTAACCCTAGTTATATGTGCTTAAAGTGAAACCAATCAACCATAAAATACACAGACATGTAAGGACACAGTTCATTTACAACGATGTTTATAAATGTATCGGTCTGGTCTGCATGACCAAACCACTCAAACAAAGCTCTGATGCAGTTTTTCATGTTTTAGAAATTAAGACTTTGTACACTGGAATAGCATCTGGGAGTTCAGGCTTCCCCTCTAGCTTTCTGTAGTTAATTCCACCGTGCTGTATCCTGAGGAAGCTCACAGTCCTCTAGCTGGTTGCATCAGGTAACCAGCTTTTGGTGAGAAAGGCTGTTACTATTTTTTCTACTTGCTATACCAATAAAACAAGGGAAAACAAAGTCATCAGCATTACCCAAGACAGGGCAACATTTGCCATTTTACCTTGAGCAATCTTTAAGTATTACATATTGCAGTTACCCTTACCACTGCCACACACCACGTTGCAGTCCATAATACTTATGCTTTAAAAACAAGCAACTACTCTTTGTTCCTATTCTTGTCACAGTCAGTTGACTCCTACTGACTTGCTTGGAAGTTCAGTATCAGGAGGCACAGGAAGCCAGTGGATGCAGTGAGAGAACTTGCAGTGCTGAGGGCAATGTCTTTGAGACAGTGAGGATCCTCTGTTCCATTAACAATGATTGTTACAAGTGCAGCATTAAGGAGAGATACTTGATGACTGCTCAGAACACAAATGGAGCATCCATCAGCACTTGAGTCAAATGGAAGTGTGAGAAAGAAATGAGATGGAGAAATCAAGGCACAAGCATTATTGTTCACTTTTGATTCTGAAGCAGTGTCATTGCTCAGAGAGCTCCCACCTGCTAATGAAGAACCCTCTTACACCAAGATTCAGACTGGAAGGAAAAATTGAGTGCTTAACTGATCAGGATGTCAGGAGTAGACAATTGGTGTTACAAGAAGTGATGACAATCTTCTTTTCTTTTGCCTGTCTAATGCATACTGCCCAAGCACTTCTCGGGAGAGACAGTAGAGAGACCATCTATCAGCATCACATAATTTGAACCAGAATTCATTTCATGGCTGTATTTAAACCACTTGGGACATGATACTAAAACCACCTCTGCTGCAAAAGTAAGCACACTTGGGCTTGTCGATGGGGTGGGATGGGATGGGATGGAATGGGAGGTACTTAGGCCAAGTTCACACATGGGAATCTCATTTGGGTCTGATTCAAACATTAAATACTGTCTGAGACATTTGCCAACAAAAGTAATCTGAACTGTTGTGCTAGTATTAATAAATTAAACTGTGAATGTCATGTGCTTGTAAAATGCTTTTAGCATGGGCCCTGAAGCTGTAAACAGTGTACTTAAATATGAGGAAGAGGGTGATAGAGATTTGTGTTCTAAATCCGGCTGATAGCCTAGGCTCTAGCAGGTGTGACACCAGCATTTGTTAAAATGCTGTTTAGCGAATGACCTTCTGACAGGAGTAGATGGCTTTCTGTACAGGTACTGCGATCCCCAAGAAAAGCGAAGCTCCTGGATCAGATTTGCTCTCAGTTAATACAGGTGCAATGAAGACAGCGATTCACTTTGTTACCCAGGAGTCTCAGTGGTGAGAGAAGCAGCTCCATCCCCTTCACCAAAGCACAAACAGCCCCTCTGACCATGCACGGCCCCAGTGTCATTGGCTGCAAGTTACTGCTTTCAACTTCACTAAATGCCTGGTGTGCTGAACAAACAGATGATGTGCATCAGCAATGAAGGCAGCCCAGTGACCCGGGCTGGAGTTCATGGAAATAGTTAATACTGAGATACTCTCAACAGCCTGATCATTGGCCATTATTAGGTATTTCTGTCTCCTGGTTTCTTTTCTATGATGCACAAGGCAGGTGTTTAAGTTAAGGTTTGTGTAATCAATTCCAAATGCATGCTATTTGATTTAATTAGATAAAACCCCTAAATTACACCAAAACTGATCCATACCCATTGCTCAGATACTCGATTAGTGTGTCACTACTTCTGCCGTACTTGCTCTTGTGATGGAGCTGCACTAAGAGATTTCACCGAGGATTTTATCTCAGTGTGAATCAGGGGGCACTTAACAAACCTGAGTACCTGCACGAGCTGGTGAGACTCTTCTGACAGAGCTTCTCTGATGAGCAGTGGTGCAGACAGTCTGAACTAATGCTGTAACAAGAGAACTGTGACCTGACTGAATCCTTTAGGAACTGGATGGCGATGGAAAGTGATGGTCCCTCTCCAAGAGAGCTTTATAGCCTTAAGGTGAGTTGAAAAGGAGCTCATTGTAATTTGAATGTTAATTCTTTTTGCTTAAGTGGGGCATTGATAAATTGCTAAGAAATGCTTTACAAGAAATCTTATGTACAAGTGTTAAAACAGAGGTTTTTGAAACTCAGAAGAAAAAAAAGAAGGGACTTCAGCAGCACAAGTAATTACTCATATTTAATTTGAACACGGTGAGTTGTTGGACTAAAGTGTTCTAAGTACTGTCTTTAAACAGCTCAGTACTAACTAATTATTTATGTTGTCACTATATCATGGATGAAGAATAAGATTGGCAATTTTTTTTATGACTACACTGGAAAGTGGTTTTTAAAATGTTTTAGTTTAAGAAAAGTTGTGTTCAGTATTATACCTTTAGGCTTCTTTGCACTGTGTTATGAAAGAAACTATTTTCAAACACAGAAACTGTGTTTCTGTGGACAGAAATGACAACATCTGCTCAAGTGTGCTCTCTAGCTAGTGCAAAAATATGGGAAAAAATATTGCTGAAATTAAAATGCAAACCTAATTTTCTACTCAAAGGGAAATCTGAGTAAGTAGCTAAACCAAAATTTACTCTGAATTCATAGTGTGTTTTTTTGATAATGGAGATTCTAAAAGGTCTGTTATAAGGACCAGTGATGATGGTAAGAGGGAAAGCAATAATCTTTACTGGTGGTTTGGAGAATGCAATGCTTTTAGGAGAAATGCTAAATATGTATTTCATCTGGAACAACATCATTCTGACTGGAACTTGCAGTACATCAAATGGGTCCTGTTTTCGTGTTCATTTAAAAAAATAGAATTCCAGCTCTAGCCTTTTGCCTTGTTAAAATACAATCTCTGGGCTGACCTGGTACTAAACCAAAGCAAACTGCACGAGGCGGCTGAAAGGATGGTGGTGGAGTCTTAGGATAACTTCAAGGGCCTTCCTTACAGTGTGAACTGCCTGTAAACTGCAGATTAACCAGGGTACTGATGTAGTGGTGGAAAATAAAAATGCCAGAAATCAGTGTGTGGAAGGCTGCTGAAGTTAGGAGTACCACCGTGTTCAGGGTTTACTTGGGGGAAGCCAGGTGTTTAGGAGGGACATCCCCACCAGTGGCTGAAATGGAAACATTTTTATCAGAGTTAAGGTAGCATGCCAGTGACTTGGAAACTGTGGATTTAAAAAGTAAGATGTTAATACTGTTTATGATTTATTATTATTGATCTTTAGGACTCTTGGAAGTGGTTTATCAGCATTAATACTATCATAAAGTACCTGTTAAGAGTATGCCTATGGGAGCATAATCCCAGTTTTGCTGAACTAATGGCAAAGACTTCCTCTAAACTTGGTGGTAACATGACCAAGACCTGCAGAAAGAGGCCATCTGCAACAAAATACAGAATTCTGAAACTGCAGTTAGACCATTTTATATATCCATATGGGGATTATTTAACTTCAGAGATCCCTTAGATGCATCTGTTTGCAGGTTCGAAAGGGCAATATTTTCATATTCCTCTTGTGATGCTGAGCATCTGCAGTGGTGAGCTAATACTACCAAATCTTTCTGAAAGTTCCTGTTCAGAAACCCATAAAAGATGGGATTGATACATGTTGAGATCATGGCCACAAGGTGGCAGATTGTAAATGCCAGGTTATGATTACAGCTCATCAGTGCCTCGTAGTTCCAGTCAAAAACCACATTAAATATATTGAGAGGCAACCAGCAAGCTGCAAAGGTCACAACAATTGATACCAGCATCATATTAATTCTTTTGTTTTCACTCAGCCTGTTCTCATTCTCTCTCCTGTCTAGTTTACCACATCTCCTTCGAAGACATACAAATATCCTGAGATAGCAGATAAAAATAAACCCCAGTGGGAAGCAGTACTGGAAAACCAGCAGGCTAGTGGTGAAAATCAGTCTCTCCGTAAGAGATGGCCATGCTTCGATGCAAGCAACCTTGTTCTTGTAGAAATCACTATGGAAAGACAGATGTTTGAAGGGTTCATCTGTTACTTGGTGGAACACTAAAAACGGACTGGATATGATGAGGGAAAGCCCCCAGATGAAAAGAATTCCCCAATAAGCATGTGAAATATTAGGCTTCCAGCCACGTGGGTTCACAATTAACTGATATCTCTCAATAGCAATGAGTACAAGTGAGAAAATGGAGACTGTGACAGAGAGACTTTGTATGAAAGAGCCTATTTTACACATTGCTTCCCCAAATATCCAGTGGTCCATTAAGGTATATGCAACTGTGACAGGAATGCACATGATACAGATCAGTAAATCTGATAAAGAGAGGTTGGCAATCAAAATGTTGGTAACATTTTGAGCTTCTTTCCGTCTCTTTATTATTATAATAATTAAGCAAAGATTTCCAACAAGCCCCACTAATGTAACCAATGCGTAAGCTGTAATAAGCAAGAATTCTGCAAGGAAGGAAAGCTGGCATGTATCAAAGTTCAAGAACTGAGAAAGGCTAATGTTAGAGATAGTTCGGTTAGCCAGGATCTCACTGGGATGCTGAACAGCTTTATCCATCTTGAAGCATCTTCCAACCTATAGACAAAACCTTGTATTATTTAGAATATACTTTGCATGGACATTCTCAAAGCAGTGAGTACTCTGGGTCTATCATTGTAGTTGGTGTCCTTAAAGTTTTGAGCAAATCTCACATGATTAATTACAGTAGTGGAAAAGCACATGGTTATTAGTGGGTTTATATATCTCTGTGGAAGGAGGTTGATGTCACCTTTCTGAGGTTCTGCACTAACTGTGCTACAGATCTGTAACTGATGTACAAGAAATAGCTGTGATAGCAGCTCTGACTAAATTTGTACAGACGCTTTCATACAAATCCTCTTTTACCAGTTGTGGATAAAGTTTGCTTTCCAGAATAAAGTATTCTAAGATCTGCCTCTGCTGAAGATTTAACAAGGTTTAATGGATTCCACTGAGGATAATCTGTTGCCTTTGTATTACCAGCAAAGAAGAATTGGGTCCTGCCATCAGTCTGCTAGCTTAGACATCACGCTTATATTTTCTTTAGAACTACAAAGCAACATAAGTTAATACACTCAGTCCTCCTGAATTAATCAAAATTACGTGTGCTTGAGCTCAAATGGCATTCAAAACCCCTATGATATCTTAAAGGGAGTTTCCTGTTCTGGTGATGCATTGAAGACAGTATGTCCTTTTTCCTAAATCTAACCTGAGAAAAATGTGAACAAAACAAAGCTCACATTGTAGTTATACAGGGAATTATTCCTCTTTCAGCTCTAACTTAAACAGGAGTCAAGCAAAAAAATCTGATATTAGCACAGTTCTGTGGTTTTAAAACTAATTTTTATGGGAAGAGTTAGGTTCAACAGAATATCTTGATAGGTTTGAATTTATCACTGAGTGCAAAAGTCAATCGTAATTTAAAGGCTCACCAGCTTTCTGGCTAGAAAGAGGGTTTTTCCAGCCCGGGAAAGGAAAAGTGAAGTATGAAAAGAGTAACTTTTAAAATTCGAAAATGGGCAATGGATATATGCTCTACACATGTGTCTTTCAAAACTCAACTTTAACTCACCTTAATTCCCCTGTGAAATTATTGGAAAACTAGCTGGAAGGAGATCGTTCTTCACCCCCAGTAGTGGTGTTGAGAGCCTGTGGAGAAAGGAGAATGAAGAAGCAGTGGGAAGTTAAAGATGATACACAAAAAGAAGAAGGGATAGGTGGATGTTTTATTATTACTAGAAATAATCTTCTTATGTGTAGAAGGTTTGTCAGCCTTTTCACAGAAATTATTGCCATTATTTAATCACTAAAGAGTAAAAAAATTGCTTGTACAAAATTAAACACCAAATACAGGGTTAAACTGGAATTATGATTCTGTAGTTGTTTTCCCACAGACACAAACAATATTCCAGCCAGAGTAATACCCTGGACTGCTTTATCCTGATGCTTCTGCTTGACATAAGTTTGGGTGCTTCAAACTAGGATTTTAAGAAACTCCAACAAACACCACGCTCGCCTTTGGAGCATCTATTACCACTCTCATTCTGACTGAAATATCCTTTTCAATGAGCATACTCGTGTTGGAGTGGGAAGTGGCTGTAGATATATGTGACTCTATGTGGCCCTGATGTCCCAAAAGTGACTTAAATTGTGGTCAGGGCTAACATTAAGCCCTGTAGTCTCCCTTAAGAATGTACCTGGCTTGGTTACAGCTATATTGTGCTAATGGCATGGAAAACTCTACAGTCCTGCTGCAGAAGCTATGGAAGCCTGGTGGCTCTGATAGATTTTGCAGTTCCTTGCAGGTGTCCCTACTTCAGCAGGACAAGACCAAGAGCTGGGTACTCCACTGTGTGCCCACCAGCCTCCAAAAACTCTTCTGCTCCTGAGTCCAGGAGAAAAGCCAGGGACTGTGACTCTGACACAGTCACATCCTGCAGAACCTGATGATGGGGTTTGGCAACAGCAGCTTCAGGCCCCCCGTTTCCTGGAATGCCTTGTAACCCACCTTTCCCTGGAGCAGCACTAATTGCCTGGCTGGATTTGTCACACCAGAGGATGCATGTGCTGGAAGGACAAGAGGCAGTAAATGGTAGATTTGGCACCAACAGTGGCAGTTTTTGCCCCAGTGAGATTTACTGCCACTTCAGAAGTGTGAGGATCTAAAGTCTGGCTGCTTTGCCCCAAGAGTGATCTTTCTCTTTGCAGTGCCTGTGGTGTTCACCTGGCTGGCACAGATCTGACACCTTCAAAGACAAACTCTGCTCTTCCCTGCTTTTTATGTGAGCGGGAGAAGCTGCAGAGACTCAAAAGGCCGTGAGGCTGAGCCAAGTTTGTAATATTTTATGCACTATTTGCTAAGCTTGCTTATTTCTCCATGGATGCACAACACAGTTTGATAACAAATTCTGAATGTCCTCTCCCAAGAATTCAGGATGGTAGGGCTTCTTCAGCATTTTCTGTTTGGGAAAAGTCCCCGTACTGACCTAATCAGTTCACTCACTACATCAGTTTTAGGCACACTCTCCATCTACACTGTCCTTTTGTCAGAAAAATGTGTCATTTCTCTCCACTCTTTGGTTTGTGCCAGGAGTTAAAGAGTGCAGTCTTTAATACAAGCCATGCTGCAAGGCAATTTAAACATTTCCTTGGCAATAAAACAATTACACCTGTCTTGGTAAACATCTGGAGTATTCACAGCATAAAAAAATAAGTTACTCTAGTATTTACTGGAGCATGTTGAAGTATATTGTAATACATACTGGCATATTTTAATCTAATAAATAAATGTTATTGGAATCAGCATCCTTGAACTGCAACTACAGCTGATATCAGAATTGAAGAGTTTAACAAAAAGAACTAATTACTTCAACCCCTAATTCATGCATTTTGGAAAAGATTCTCTACCATAGTAAGAGTTTAACACTAAGTTATTATAAACCCCTTAGCCTAGTTATTTCATTCCTCTATCTGCAGAAACATTACTGAAACGTTCTTAAGCAAAAGAAAGGTCTAAAATGAAATGAGTTTTAGAAAGGCTTTCTTTCCTAAGTATTTTCTTACCTATGCTAAATAGGAACAGTCCCATCCTTTCAAGGTGACCAGTAAATGTTTCAATTACGAACATTGTTTATTAAGTTCCTAAGTATTGCACAGATAAAATGTGGAGGAAAATTTGCATTCAATTTTAAATATAGCTTGTAGAGAATAAAACAATGCTTTAAAAGATATTTCAGTAACTTTTGTCACAGTTTTACGGATTTTCTGACTTCTTACCTGATGAAAAATTCAAGTCATATCGACACTGCCTTTAACAATTTTCCTTTTCTCTCAGAGCCAGCAAACACACCTTCTTTCTGTATAAAAGAATCGAGAGCAAAGTCATCTCTCCTAAAGCGATACTTAAACTCTCCTTTCTTCTCTGTCTGAAACAAACCACAGATCCCCAATTTCCAACAGTACTGAATCTGCCAGGCTGTAGGAAGGCTGCTGAGGAATAAAACAAGCTCTGGAATCCAAGAAGAGACGAACAGCAGTGAGCAGGGAGGAGGAAGGACCAGTAGTCATGGGGATGGATTTTCCTCCACTGTGCTGCTTCCCTCCACCCTGTCAAACACCTTATCATGCAATTTCATTTTCAATTATTTAATCTGTTCCGTAGCTCAAATGTTTTCCCTCTGCAGGATTTCATACATAAATATCTGCAGATGGCACATTGCTTTCTTAACTGATACGGCAATACAATAAGCTGCTTGGAAAGAGCATGCACATCCTATTAAGTGTATCATTTGCTTTATTGCAATTAAGATAATCGGATTTTCATTATAAATTGATATTTTAGCTTATACTCCACAGATAAAAAAATATTCCTGAAAGCACAGCATGGCACACTGCACTAGCACATAGTGACAAGGGGCTTAATTTTTATTGCTGTTTTTTCAGTAAGAGTCCATACAGTTTGTAGTCACATGTTCATAAAAGTAAGTATTCAGCTTATTGACTAAATATTTAGAATAAACATTTATGGAGTGGGAAAGCAACGGCTTTTCTTAGCACCTGCAATCTGGTAAGTTGCTGCATAAACTCTTGCATTTTTACCTGGGTCCGTTTAACTTCCCATATCTCAATCTGGTTTTTTTGAGGGATTTTTGAAAAGCAGGAGGATTTTTGGGATGAGCAATACTGATGCTGTACTGAAGTGCAATTCAGAACTAATTATCTAAAAATATTGTTGGCTGTCATGCTACAGTATTTGTATAAAATAGGTGTAGGGTGGAGGGAGCTTCTGTGATCAGCCAGAAGAACCTCCTGCTTTTCATATATTTGTGTCTATTCATGATGTGTTTGCCCAGACTGTTTTTTAACCATCTGTGGTAATCTTAGATTAGGTATTCAAGTGCCTAATTGACTGCTAGGAAGACTGCCTTAGCACCTCCCCCTAAAACCTCCTTCTCTTTAGTTTAACCCAGTGCTTTTTATTCTAGGTGTGATCTGGGAATTCTGATATTTTAACCAAAAATGCTACAATCAAGCAATGTGAATATATTTTTCTAAAGCATTTCTAGAACTTGCTGGGTTTGATTGTCAAAATTACTGTAAAAACAAAGCTTTGCTAAAGTACTTTAGAAATTCTGCTTCTAGTTGTGCTGTAACCCCAGGAAGTTAATCAGGACCTGAACATGCAATGTGATAGATAAGCATCAGAACAAGCCATAAAAACGCATTATCTGTTTATGAAGCAAGTAAGTCAATCAAATTAAAAGATGTTCTGATTCTATTTACAAATTTCAAAGGTCATGTTGCTTATTTACACACGCCTTTGTTTCTAATATACTCCTTTATTTGTGGAAATACAGGAGTATTTAACATGTGATCCATTGGTGTTACAGTTGTATCAACCTGCTGCCTCACGTGGATTTAATTGCGTTGTAACCTGTTGTGAATTAGATCACATTCAGCATCAGAGGCTTGTGGGTGTAGCTGCTGTTGTGTGTTTAATTCTGATGTCAAAGGTATGTATGCTAAGTGGGACCCATGGCTCTGGAGGAGGGATCACAGTGTAGTGTTTTCAGCCAGATGCCGGAGTGTCTGTTTGCAAAAAAAGTTAATGGATAGCAGAATTGTATTTACTTTTTATCAATGGTCTTGTTATTTCTAAATTGCTCAGTATTAAGTGATGGGTGAAGTGCCACAATAGGCAGGTTTTTAAACTTTGAGTTTGTAACAACTTTTGTAGCACTGGCAACAACCTGTTGGTGAAAAGTAACATGCAAGTCCTTTGAGTTTACCTTTTGCTTTGGCATTTACATGATTCCTTGGCCAGCAGGAATCTTTGCTGATGGTTTATCACTCTAAACTTTTGCTTTTGCTTAGTTGTTTCTCCCATGTAACTGTGCAGCAGTCCTTGTTTCTGCCCGTTGCAGCCCCCTTCTTCAGAAAGCAAGATTTAGTAGAGATGAACATGTACGATTTCTCAGCTTCCCAGGTGAAGGAATTCTTTAACAGCAGATTGGCCAAGAGGTGGTTCAGAGACCTGTAACATCTCTGAAGGGTCACAGAACCACAGATGGGTTTGGGTTGGAAGGGACCTTAAAGATCATCCAGTTCCAATGGGCAGAGACACCTTCCACTAGATCAGGCTGTTCCAAGTTCCATCCAACCTGGCCTTGGACACTTCCAGGTATGGGGCAGGCACAGCTTCTCTGGGTAATTTGTTCCAGTGGCTCACCACCCTCACAGTCAAGAATTTCTTCCAAAATCCCACCTGACCCTGCCCTCTGTCACTACAAAACCATTCCCTCTTGTCCTGTCATTCCAGGCCCTTGTCCAAAGTCCCTCTCCAGCTCTCTTGGAGCCCCTTTAGGCACTGGAAGGACTCCGAGGTCTCCCTGGAGCCTTCCTTGTCAGGCTGAGCACTCCCAGCTCCCTCAGCCTGTCTCCAGAGCAGAGCTGCTCCAGCCCTCGGAGCGCCCTGATGGCCTCCTCTGGACTCACTCCAACAGATCCACATCCTTCTTACATGGGAGCTCCAGAGCTGGATGCAGCATTGCAGGTGGGGTCTCACAAGAGTGGAGGAGAGAGGGAGAACCACCTCCATCATCCTGCTGGTCACGCTGCTCTGGATGCAGCCCAGGACAAAGTCGGATTTCTGGACTGCAAACGCACGTTGCCAGCTAATGTTGAGCTTCTCGTCAACCAACATGTACAAATCTCTCTCCTGGATTATTGCTTCCTAACAAGTACTGTTCTTTATAGCACTTCAAAGAGGCATAGAAAAATAAACGAGAATAATTGGAAATCTCATGTTAGTGTCAGATGTGCTGGTTAACGCCATGAAAGTAAAATAATATGCTGTGATGGAGGAAAAACACACTTCCCTTACATTTTCCTGTTCTGTGGAGAGAGCAACACCCTAGTAAGGGATTTTCAGTAAATAGCTTATAATGTGACCAAACTAGCAACAGCTAAGTATGCACTGTGACTTTTTCTCCATGGATGTACATGTGTAAGTTGGAGCACTGCTTCATGACTCAGAGTTTTTTTCCCTAATTAGAAATAATTGTCACAAAAATAATTCCTGTTCACTACCTGGAGTTTAGGTTTCACTCCATTATAGTGCATAGCTCTAAAGGACACCTTTGCAATATCCTTGATGCCTCATTCTGATTTCAGTTTTGATTCTCAATTAGCTCATGCCTAGAATGAAAAGTCAATTGTTTTAAAATCTGATTTAACTATAAATGAGTTACTTAAAATAACATATTAATTTTTAAAATTATGTCATGCCATGAACTGTTGGCTAATTACTGGACCTTATTCAGTTGGCATAGAGCTGAGATGGAGATGAATACACTCCCCGGCTGGAAGGTTAGCATCTTAATTTTTTGGGTCAGCCAAGTTACTTTTCTCACTGAAAAAGAGATAAGATATGTGAGTAATTGTAATTGGAGTGTGACTGCATAAATTCATATTTTATAATAGATTCCACTTTCCAAACCCTGATTCAATCCTTTGTAGCTTTCTAGAACTTCTCCAACTCACTTTTACCAAAAGTCATCTCTGCCAGAAAATGAGCTATTTCAATAGCTCACAGATTTGGGGAGAATGTGACAATTTGTATCTCTGGTTTGTTTTTTCCCATTGTAGTCTTTTTATGACAACACTGTGAGCACCAAACCCTACTGTTCTCATGGCATGACATCTTTCAGTGTCCTAATTGTTAATTAAGAAATACTTAAATAATCAAAAGGTTTTTCCCATTAATCTCAGTCTGTTTCAATTTTCCACCATGTTTCAAACTGTAATAAGCATTTTGATTTTCTGAATTAAAAATATGAATTTGAGATTGCTATTTTCTGTCTAGAAAGTCTCACTTCACACCATCTCATTTTAAAATTTCTTGAATAGCAGGGATATCTTACAGCTAATTTCAGGCAGGTATTTACTAAGCTTCACAGCACAACTCTTCCTGCTGTGTCCAAACAAAGCTTAACATCAGTCATGCAAAAGCACCACAAACCCACCCCACAGAGGTTCTGTGGAATGAGGAATAGTTGGAGTCTAGGAATAGCTAAGAGGAAAAAAAAATAAAAGCAAGTAGATTTTAATTTAACTGGAAAAACATAATGAAAAATTTGCAGGTGAAAAAGATCAGAGTGTGGCTGAGATTGCTGTTGGCTCCAGGTCTTCTTTTGGCAAAACTTAGGATCCTGGTCTGTCTCAGACGAAGATACAATGAAAGTTGTCCCCTCTCACATCTGTCACAGCATTGCTACATTCTTTGATCCTTCACAAGAATCCTGACTTTTGAGACCGTATTTTGCTGCCTTACTTTCATCCCATCACTTCAAATTATGGCCAGCTTTTATATAAAATTTTAGGAAAGAGAAGAAAGGAAATAATGAATTATTAAAGAAGAGTGAAAAGATGAAAGAGGAAAAGAGAAATTGAATTTCAGAGGGAAGAGGAGGGAGGGCAGGATTTAAGGAAAAATGGTAACTTAAATCCAAAGAAAAGGATGCAAATTCAATTCTCTGATGACTTTCCACTTCACCCTTCACAAAGGTGTGTTTCTTTCTTCAGCAAACTCCCCTTAAAAAGGGCTCTGGGAAGATTTTGTTTAGCAGATAAACTCTGATACTACTTACTGAAGAAATAGTACCTGTGGGTTATTCTGTTACCCTTTTCTCTGTAGGTTATGTTATTTTGCATTAAGCAAATACAAGAGAGGGGTAGTGTTTTATTCCCCATCTGAATTTACACAAGGTAGAGATTTTTATCCTGAGGAGTGTCATGTTCAGACTTCAGGGAGGCAAAAGACTATCTAGTTGCCTCTCAGTATTTTTTAATCTTTTTCAACAAAAAACTCTCTCCTGATCAGGACTAATTCCTGAAAGTCTCCAAAGTAAGATCACAGGTTTGATGTTTATGCAGATTAAAGTGCAAACAGCAGAACAGAGCGAAAGGGAAACTTTTGCCAAAAATGCAAGAGCTCTCCCAAGGACAGCTGTACATCTTTTAGAAGTTTTCACACCCACAACTAAAGCAAGGTGCCAGGCTGGAAATGCTCGTGGTGCTGCTGCATTTTTACACAAAATGCCTCCCTATGAACCACACAATTATGCTCTGTCTGAGGTGTTGATTTGGTTAGCAGTGAGGCGTCCAAAAGTCTAATAATATCTCATTGAAATTACGAGAATAAAAATCTTTGCCTGTGTGTGTGTGTATCTCAGAGGGGCGTGGGAAATTATGGTTGAATCCCTTGTATTCCCAACCATTCCCGCCTATGCCTAGTCAGAAAAATCTGGGCGAAATGTGTGTGTGGCTAAGATGATGTTATTACAGTCTTCGATGTGAATGCAGAACTAATTCAGCAAACAGTCCGCATGAAGGAATCCTGTTGCTTCCAAATGCTTTCTGTCTGCTAAAAGGTCAAACTAGACCTAAGTCTAGAGCATTGCACTATACTAAAAAAAATACTTAAACTCATTAAAAATTTAAGTGATATAATTAAATCGCTTAAAAACAAGAATCAATGCCTGCTGACTACGGAAGCCACAGATGTAACGAGATTAAAGAGGTTGAAAATAGTTAAAAAGATATGACTTTGTGTTTATGTGAGGGTTTAGATAAAATATTTATAACTTACGAACTACTTTTGACTTCATAATATTTTTCTATTGCCCTTCATGCTCTTTTCCAAAACTTCATTATTCCTTTTCCATCTTGGCAGTTTGGACCCATTAAATAGCATGACAAAGTTGTTTCTTGAATGACAAAAATTGATATAAAGAATTCCTTGATAATTTCTTTTGTATCAGCTTTTACTAAGAATATATGGTAACATAGGAAGTCGTGTTGGAAAGAGACTGCTCAGATGTCTCTGGTTTGCAATCTCTTAAGCAGTAATGCCCTCCTGTGGACTCT
Source organism: Rhagologus leucostigma (assembly GCA_013397725.1). Lineage (NCBI taxonomy): Eukaryota > Metazoa > Chordata > Aves > Passeriformes > Rhagologus > Rhagologus leucostigma. The sequence continues at coordinate 1,020,534 of VZTD01000062.1, read as the reverse complement.
AGGCAGTATGATTTCTTCTGAATAACTAGAAAGGTGTATGCACGAAAACGATTTGGCTTTCCTTCTTCCCAACACACTAATTAAAATGTCCCATGAAGACATTTAACACAGGGCATTATTTGGCCAGTGCTTCTGGTTTGAGAAACACATTTCCTTTAGGTAATGATACACGTGCAGCTTTTATCTGAAAAAGTACCTAAATTTAGAAACTTCAGCTGCTTATACAATGATTTTTTTTTATTCTATAGATTGCTATCAGAATTGAAAAAATGCCATGCTGCAAGTGCCTTGGCAGAAAGTGAGAAGCATGTATTTCTTTGTGTGCTGCTTTCCTAAGAATTTTTAAATCCATAGGATGATACTATGCATTTACTAGTTTACAGCAAAAAACAGTTTAAAAATTCTGTGGGGAAGCTGCTGTAGCTGCTGGAGTGTTTCTGGTTTACATCTCACACACAGTGAGACTCGTCTTTGGTTCTGCACTCACACTGTGGTAGCACCTCTGTCTCTCGCTGGCTCACGTATCTTGAGGGAAAAGACATATTTCAGGAGCATGGAAAGGCACCTGCTCGCTAGGAACGTGTATAAAGAGTGACTTGCTGCACAGATCAGCTGACTGGATGCTTCAGCAGGCATGAATCTGACAGGAATTGGAGAGGTCCAGTTGGAATCTCCGTGGCAGCTCGGACGACCTGGGAGGAACGACGGTCTGTGGGATGTGCAGGAGAAGCTGACGTTTAGCTGTCTAGGAAACCTGCATCCCCAGCGCCTGGTGGGATGTGTCAGGGCACACGAATGTGTGCAGTGCTCTCAGCCCTGCCAGGGCAGGAACTGAACTCTGAGCGGGGTTTTGAGTGAAGGTGTGAACGACATGAGGTCACGTCGGCAGCTGGGAAAGGCGGGTTCACAGGACAGAAGGACACCAGGCCAAGAGCGGTTGGGCCTTTGTGTGGTTTCAGAGGAGACATTTCCACCTGCAAGACATCGGTATGTGGGTCTTAAAGGCATTTTCCCTTCATTAATCAACCAGTCAAAAGTGTAAATGAAGAGGAAGCACTTGGGCTACACTTGAATTGAGTCAGTGGCTGCTTTTTCCTACTGATTTACTCACATCTTAAAGACCTTCATCTCCTCCTCCTGATGCAAGCAGCGACTTTTTCTTTGATCTGTTCCTTGGCCTACTTGTCTGTCTTGTTTTCAGGGAGAGAAAGTGAGCTGTAAACAAGCTCTGTTTTCTTTGTTATCTGTTGAGGCCATAATTAGCTCCTCTTAATTTTTCATCCTTTTTGCTCTAAATTACTATGGGTCTATAAAACTCTCATGGATTACTTTCTATGTGACACATATTAATTTATCTTGTGAAGGGCTGTACAGTTCTTACAATAACTAGTAGGCAAAACACAGTTTTTTATTTCCTATAATTATGTGGAGCTTGCACACAGCCTCTGGGAAGAAGATTTTTATTTAATAGAGAAGGATATGTTTGTTTATTTTAAAACCACAAATATTTCAGTGGCATTATGGGCATATTCTCTTTTCTTAAACTAGATAAAATGATGGTGTCAGTTCATGCTTTGAGATAAATGGATCTAAACATGTGACAACTTTCCTTGTGATTGTCAAACACAGGCATTTAATAGGTTACTTTTACTATAGACTTGGATATAACATTAAAAAAAATCCAATTTGAGTAAAATCAGATTACTGTATTGCAAGTATTAATGCTACTAGTTAGTGATAATCACAGCCTGTGAGACAAAAGCATGTTCAGCCTCTCTGGAGTTCCTCTGGGGCTGCGGTTAACCAACCTTCCAGCACAGTCAGTGTTCCTCTTGTGTCTGTGTCTCCAAGGGAGCATTTCCAGTTGATCTTTGTCAGGGGGATGTTGCAGTTCTGCTTCCTCCCTCCCGCCAGCACCAGCAGGTTGTGCAAAAAATGAGGCAGCTGAAAACTAAGTCCTTTTTCATGATAAAACTATTTATGGCTGTCTCAGTTCTCTTAAGTGGATCGCTGTGCGTTTGCAGAAGCATCAAGGCTGCCACATGGGAAAAGGCAGGATCGCAGAGCTGGAGTACTGCACCAGTTCAGGCAGCTGTGGAACTACATCCTGACAGTGCCCAACGCAAAACTGCAGCCGTTCTTAGCTCCTGCATAATTTTTAGCATAAACCTCAGCGGCTGTAAGACCAAAAAAAAAAAATCTTGTTTCTAATGAAAAATTCACTAAGTCGAAAGTAATGCTGCAGTCTTCATGATGGCAATGTTTAATGTACTATAAGAGAAAAAAAAGGAAAATTATCTAACTATTCGTCATTCCACAGGGCTTGCACACTCTTGAACAGCTCCAACTATTTCTCTGAGAAAATACCTCATTTTCAGAGGTAAGGAGAGATTTAAGGGTGAGTAGGCTGTGATAGGGTGGGAAAGAGGACTGGGAAGCAGTGGGGGAAACAGCAGCAGGAATAGTGAGTGAGAAAGAATCACAGAATCGTTTAAGTTGGAAAAGCCCTCCAAGATCATCGAATCCAACCCTTCCTTCAGCACTGCCAAAGCCACCACTGAAACGTGACCCCGAGTGCCACATCTGCATGTCTTTTAAATCCCTCCAGAGATGTGACTCCACCACTGCCCTGGGAAGCCTGTGTCAGGGCTGGGCATTGTTTTCCGTAAAGAATTCCCCCCCATATCCAATCTAAACCTTCCCTGATACAACTTGAGGCTGTTTCCTCTCATCCTGTCCCTTGTTCCCTGGGAGCAGAGCCCGACCCCCACCTGGCTGCCCCTTCCTGTCAGGGAGTTGTGGGAGACAGAGAAGGTTCCCCCGAGCCTCCTTTTCTCCAGGCTGAGCCGCTCCTCACCAGACTTGTGCTCCAGTTCCAGACCCTGCCGCAGTTCCGCTGCCCTTGTCGGGACACGCTGCAGCCTCTCGGTGTCCTGTAAGCCCAGATCGGGCACTTGGCAGCGGGATACCAAGGGGAAGGGCGACACAAATGAGGGAAGACCCATCGCTGACAAGGAGCAGACAGGAGCAGGGCAGACTGGAGGGTTAAACGCCCGAAGAGGGGGGTCAGAAGCAGGCTGGGGGAGGCCAGGGGTGAGGCGTGAACACAGCGGGCGGAGGTGGAGCCCGGCCGGGGCCGTGCCCAGCGGGTGCCGCCGCTCCGGGCGCGGGGAGTGTCTGTATCCAAAGGGGCGGTGCCGAGAGGCTGACCAGGCTCCGCTTCACGGTGCCAACCACGAGGACACGAGGCAACGGCAGAAACAGATGGCACAGGAAGTTTCAGCCGAACACGAGTAAGAACTTCTTTACTGTGCAGTGACGAGCACTGGGACAGACTGCCCAGAGAGGATGTGGAGCCTTCCTCACTGGGGATATCCCAGAACCGCCTGGACGCGATCCTGTGCCATGTACTCTGTGCTGGAGCGGGGAGGTTGGGCCAGAAGCCCGCTGGGGGCCCCGAGCCAGACCCGCTCTGTGGCTCTGGGGGGAGGCCCCGAGCCCCCTCCCGCGGGAGCAGCGGCTCCGCCCTTGGGGGCGCCCAACGGTCCCCGCGTTTCAAACGCTCCCGCGCGCCCCGCCTCCCGCTCGCTGCTCCCGCCCGCCGCGGGGCGGGGCCCCCGAGGAGGGAGTGCGCGCCGAGCCGGAGGCGGTGTCCCATTGGCTGCCGGCCGCGGGACCGGCGCATTGGCGCAGCATGCCCCCCCTCCACCCGGCGCGCGCGGAACGCGTCCCGCGTCTCTATTCGCTGCCCGCCGCGTCCGTCATTGGCGAACTCCGGGGCTTTAGCGGAGGTCGCGCCCTTTGATTGGTCTCTGAACACGTCCATCGCGGCCGAAGCCGCGCCCCTTAAGGGTGAGTGGCGGGCGGCCCCGGCGCACCGCTCTCATTGGCTGCGGCGGCGCGGGGGGCGGGATCGAGGGGCGGGGCTCCCGGCGGCCTCTTTGTGTGGGCACCAGTCGCCGGCCGCGCTCCCGAGAAGCCGCCGCCGCCATTTTGTGCGCGCCTGTGTTCGCCCCCACCCCCGCCCGCCTTTCCGGGGGAGCGGCGGCACCGGGGACGCCCCGACTGTGCTGCCGGTCAGGTGAGGCGGAGCGGAGGCGCCGGGCCGCGCTGAGGGAGCGACCGCCGGCGGCCGCCGCAGCCGTGAGGTCGCGTTGCTCGCAGGGGGAAGAAGCGGCAAGACGGAGCAGGAGGGGAAAAAACCTCCGGAGCTGCCCCCGAACAGGAGGAGGAGTCTCGGCGCCAGGCCCAGGCGCGGCACCGGCGGCAGCATGGAGAACTCGCAGCTGTGCAAGCTGTTCATCGGCGGGCTGAACGTGCAGACCACGGAGGCCGGGCTGCGGGAGCACTTCGCGGCCTACGGCACCCTCACCGACTGCGTGGTCGTGCTCAACCCCCAGACCAAGCGCTCCCGATGCTTTGGCTTCGTCACGTACTCGGCGGTGGAGGAGGCGGACGCCGCCATGGCCGCGTCCCCCCACGCGGTGGACGGGAACGCGGTGGAGCTGAAGCGGGCCGTGTCCCGGGAGGACTCGGCCAAGCCCGGCGCTCACGCGAAGGTGAAGAAGCTCTTCGTGGGCGGCCTCAAAGGGGACGTGGGCGAAGGGGACCTGGTTCAGCACTTCAGCCAGTTCGGCCCCGTGGAGAAGGCCGAGATCATCGCCGACAAACAGAGCGGGAAAAAGCGCGGCTTCGGTTTCGTCTACTTCCAGAATCACGACGCCGCCGATAAGGCGGCCGTGGTCAAGTTTCACCCGATCCAGGGCCACCGTGTGGAGGTCAAGAAGGCCGTGCCTAAGGAGGACATCCAGGCGGGCGGGGGAGGCGGCGGCTCTTCCAGGCCCTCCCGGGGAGGCAGAGGAGGAGGAAGGGGTCGGGGCGGCGGCGGCTCCGGCAACCGGGATCACAACGGGCTTTCAAAAGGAGGCGGCGGCTACAACAGCTACGGCGGCTACGGCGGGGGAGGAGGCGGCGGGTACGGCTCCTATGGCAGCGGTTCCTACGGAGGCGGCGGCGGAGGGGGAGGCGGCGACTACGGCAACGGGTACGGCGGGTTCGGCAGCTACAGCCAGCACCAGTCCTCCTACGGCCCCATGAAGAGCGGCGGAGGAGGTGGAGGAGGGGGCGGCAACTGGGGGGGCCGCAGTAACAGTGGACCGTACAGAGGAGGCTATGGTGGGGGAGGCTACGGGGGCGGCTCTTTCTGAGCTGGAGCGCCCATACCCATTGGGGGGGGGGCGTGGAGAGCCCTCCCTTCGATACGGGGCAGCTTCTAAATGGTTTCTCCCCTCATTCGCCGAAGGGCAGCTCCTTTTAAATGCCTCCCTGCTGTGGGAGCGGCTCCTAAATGCCCCCTGAGGGTCGCCTCTGCTGCCTGTGCCACTTCTTTCTTTCTGAAGATGGACTGGGCCCCACATACACATATTTTGTGTTACAGTCATTGATGGACTCTATTTTTTTATTATTACTTGGACCTTGGTCGTTTTTATACTAGCAACGAAAAATGTCTTGTTTTAATTTGTTTTTTGAGGGGTGCGGGGTGGGAAGTGTCTTGCTGATCTGGAGTAAAAACTGGGGAGGGCTAGGGGGGAATTTCCTTTGTTGTAAGGACTCGATACCTGGATACTACGTTTTTTTCTACAAAAGCTACTCGGATCCCATGACTGACTTTTAACATTTCTGTAAAGGAGGAAAAAATGGTTTTTACGTTTTTTATTTTTTAAATAAATCATTGTGTTCATTGACCTTTACACGTCTAATTTTTTTTCCTAGGATCAATTCCGTACGGTTTTAAGGCTTTTCTAGGTTTGAAGCAAGTGTTCTTCTGCTTTAAAATCTGTGTACTTAGAGTAGTAAATATTTTGTTGCCAGTAAAGGTCCTAACTGACTTTTTTGCTAGTGGCTTTCAAACACTCGACAGAGAAATTTTTGAAGTACTAATCCGTGGATGTGGTCTGTTTTTTAAATACTCATTCTCACTTTGGCAGTTTGTGTGCATCCACCATTTTGTACTAGGCAGTTTGACGTGCTGACATGGTTGGTCAGTTTTTTCTATAGGACTTTTCCGTCAACGTATGTACTGTGTAGTTTTGAAGAAATAGTTTGTGTTAAGCATGTGCTTCATTCATATAAAATGTTCAGAATTTCTTATTGCTTAGTTTTCAAGTCCTCGGTTTGTCTGTGTGTGATTCCTTCCAGGAAAGGGTCGACATTTACCCCTTCTATTAAAGGCATACTTGTTTTCCTAGCCCTGGGTTAACAGACTTCACTGAACTATTGTCCTTCCTTAAAGTTCCCCGAGAACTCTCACAGCTCCATCTACCGTCAGGATGGCAGCCCTGTGCTGTGGGCTTCCTTAAAACAGGAGTAAAACTGGCTTGCTAACAATTGTACCAGACTTTGGAAGGTTATTTTATGCCACTAGATGACTGGTGTAGAATGCAGTGACATTTGCACGTGAATAAAGATGGGGTCCGTGATTACTGATGGGGGAAAAAAGAAGGAATGGATTTGCAATACCTGCCTCAGCACGTAATTTTAAAAATAATAATTGCAGTTGCCCATATTTCAGAAAGTGGTGATCTAAACTGTGGGCAAAGAGCTCTAAGAACTGAGCCAGCAAGTGTACCAGTAACATAGGTGCCAGTTGTAAAGCAAAGATATCTGTGTAGTCTGCTTGATTAAAAAATGTATATTTGTAGCCCTTTCACGCAATAGAATTAAAGTTTGTTGTTTATTAAAAAGCATAATGTTTTAGGGGAAAACTGCCTTCCTGCATAGAAACATAGAATAGCAACGTTTATGGGTTTATGGATATCAAATAAAAGATTTGAATTCCTTATATGCTTGAGTGAGAGTATATATGATGTGGGGCATGGATTTTAAAAGTACCAAGTTATTTTGACTTCAGGTTTCTAAGCTCTTAGAATGCTGATGTTTCATGGGACTGCATCATAAAAGCTGCTTTTTGCTTTGCTCCAGATATGCAAGATATTAGGCATATAATTCCCACTGATTCCAGTGAAAAATGTGTAGGGCTTGGTGCTTCTGGGCTGAAGGATTTTGCATGAAATTTCAATGTATAGTTACTATTTGGTATCAATCTAACCTGATGATCATTTAAATTGAAATGAGCTTTGTTGCTATTAGAAATGAAACTGCATCAGCTTAATTACCTGTGTGAGCTTAAACAAACAGGACAACGTTTTGGTATCATCAGGATTTAAACTGAGAGCTGAGTGTCCTCCTGATTGTGGTAATTTATGGTTCTTAGAGTGAGACTGATTCTCTTTGGCTTAGCTGAGCTTTTATAAATAGGTTCCAAATAACTTGCTGTTTGCAATTAAATTGTAATTTTTCTATCTCAAAAGCCTGTTAGTCACTGTTGTGCACCAGCATCACTCATACGTTGTTGTAAGTTAAGTTTCAGAGTTTGAGTTTGTAAAACACTGCAAGTGCCAGCTCTTGTTTGTGCACAGCTGCAGGTGGTTTTATTTCAGCTCACTGGGCTTGAAGTCTTTGTACCTCTGCACTTTACAACCATGTTGGACAGTCATCCTTGAACTTCATTTGAAGCACAGTTTTCCTGTTTTTAGCTGAAACGAGCTACGGAGTTCTAGGTCATGTGTTAGTTTGGGTGTATGGTTTAGTCCCTTGCAGTGGTGAGTTGCCTTAACCTTATTAAGGGACAGCCTGGTTTGCAGAGAAATGGTTAAATTCACTTTTGTGATATGTCTTGTCATTTGACTGGAGAAGCTAAAGGTTTGTGCACCAACTGTTGCTTTATGGTATTTTCATGTTATGTGCTGTGACAGAATATGTTGATACTAGAAATGTAGGTTTTTAAAAAAGTGACTTTGTGTGTGAAGTCTGACAGTTTGGGAACTGCTGTGCTGAAATGTGGTGTTACCTATGTGCAATAGTCCTTGTGGGACTAATGTCTGCTGAAACAAAGAGCTGATCCCAGAAACTGCACGTGTATTAGGGAGTAGGCTGCCTAGTGTCTCCCTCAAAAGACTGTCACCTGTTGAACAGTGTTCTCTGGTGGCTTGAGTAGGTGGCACTTGCTCTCCTCTGACCTCTGGTCTCTGGGGAGCAAGAACTTGTGACCCTGCGGGTGACACTGGAGAGAATTGTGTAAGTGTTGGTCAGCTGAAGGGCAGCAATGCTAGGGTGTACCATGGAACACAGAAGAGTGCAGATCTGTATTGGTGGCATTAAAGACACAGTGACTTAAAGACTTTTTGGAATATAAACCTGTTTCTAGTACAGTTCCTAGTAGTAAGAGATTTGTTGATAAAGCTTTGCTTATGTGTTTAATGGTATTTAATGATTTTCTCACCCCTGGGTGGATTTGTCTGCATAGAGGTGCATAGGAAGAACTGAGATGAAATAAGGTGTATAGCTGGCATGTAAATAAGTTTGTGACTTCACTGTTACTTTAGGACGGTCACGAAGATAGAAATAAAGTAACTTTACTTTGCTGTTCCTCAGTTTCTAGTTGAGTTCTGAAGTTCTTACGTCTAAAATTATCTCAATAATTTAATGGCTTTCTGTTCAGGACCAAATGCTGGATTGTGTTGGTGTCACCTATGAGAAAATAAGAGCAATTAGTTTGCTTTCAGCATTTAATAAAGTAAAAGTGTGGTAGTTTTCCTAAAACTCAGATGTTCTTTTATTTTTGTAATCTGCATGACCAAAATGGAATTCCCAAAGCCAAACTTTTCGAACTACAGTGTTGCTGAACTCTGTGTGTTGTGATGCGCATACAGTTTTTTAATAGTAATGGGTGTTCATGTCTACTCTATAATTTGTTCGTGACTTGTAGGTTTTATTTGGCTAATAAAACTAGCCTAACTTACACTTTTATAATACTGACTACTACTGCATTAAAAAGAAACGTGCTAAACACCTGTATATGTAGTGCAATGATACTTTCACAAGTCTGTGCAAGTACCTCCCATGCGCTTGTTTTAACATTAGGTGCTGAAAAGGTGGTATAGAACGGTGGTAACAGCTCAAACAGCTTTGATGGCCGTAAGTCTCTGTGGGTCACTGATTGTGTGACACGCTTGCAAAATAAAAGCTGTGTCTTGCACTGCAGGCTTCAGGAGTGTAACTTGGGTGGACAATCCTTACCCTCCAGAACTGGGTGAGCTTTTGGGTTTGCGTTGTCTGTGGCAAGAGTTGCAGTGCAGCTGTAGTCCAGGCTCCAGTACTGGCTCTGGGAGTCCCAGTCCTGCTCCCAGGAGCTCAGCCCTGTGGGGAGATGGGGGTGTGCAGAGCTGGGCACTGACAGGAGGTGTGCCTGAACTCTACCTGATACTTTGCACATATGGACTTAACGACCTCTGAAGCAGAAATGCTTAAAATGGCTAAAAATGTAAAGTTCTCAAATGCTTTTATGGTGTCCTTCCCCCTCGCCCCCACTTAGATCCCTGTAAAGCAAATTTTGCTTTCATTTAGCATTGAAAGATCTAACTGGATATTATAGGTCAGAAAACTGGTTTATTATCCTATCCTGTCAGCTGATACTACTGTCCCAACATGGCATGCCCACTGCTGCCGAAAAGGGTCTGAGCCAGAGTGATGCTGAGGGCCTCAACCTCCCATTCAAGTGCGAAGAGAGAGCAGCTTCCTTTTTCTGTATAACTCAGAATGTTTATTCTAAAGTGAAAAAGTTCGGCTTAAATCATTATATTGTTAATTAATCCTTGAAAAATAGCCTGAAGGACACCCCTCTGATGTCCACACGGTGAACAAAACCTGGTGTGCTTTGTGAGAGTGGGGTTTTGGCTCCTACAGTCTGTGAGATGGTTAAGGTTTCTGATAGAAGGCACCTTATCCAAGCCTTTAGATTAGGATTGTTTGACCTGTTGTAGCCACTATCGATTAGTGTTTATCATGTAATCAACAGTTTATACCACATTTATGTGATTTACATTATTGCAGACCTTTTACTTTCTGAGCTATTTGGAAGAAGGCATTTTCAGTGGTTTTTCAAACTGTCTGTGGGTAATGCCTTGGATTAATATTAAGTGATTAAAAGTGTAATACCCAATTTTCAGTCTTTCACACTAGCCAGAGGCGTAGTTTACAAAACAATGGGTTATTTAACATGTTTTGCATAACTGGTTCTGTGATCTGGTGTATGTGTCCCTTAAAGATGAGTTTTCTGCTTGTTATTTTTGTACTTCTCAATGAATAAAACAGTTGTATCCCTGCTTCACTCGAAAATGTGTTTCACAATGCAAGCGCACCACAAGGAGTTCTGAGCCAGCCTGAACAAGCGCTATTTGCTTTTGTTGATGGGTGGTTTTTAGGTCTCCTGTTGAAGCATTACTGGTCTATTATTTCTGGTATGTGCATGCGTACGCACACACAGCCGTTACCTCTACTTCCACTTACCTTTAATGAGTATTTTTTTTGTGCTGTAATGTAAACATTACTGTTGATGAGTGTCAGATGTGTATTTCTTATTACAAGATGAAAGTCTTCCTGCTATGTATGTTTCCCTAGGAATTTTGTATTATTTACCTGTATACTAGGACTGGTAAAGGGGCTGATGGAGTTGGGTGCTTTTCTCGTTGTTGATCACTTTGACAAATCCTAGTCTTTTTACTTTCTCTGCTCCCGGAACTCTCATCAATTTCTATTATATATAAATGGTCGGAAATAGTCACTTTTGAACTGATACCTCTTGTTCATATGATTATCAGAATGTTTTAATCTTATAAACGCTATATTCTCCTTAAAAACTTCTCTCTGGGAAAATGGGTAGTGGGAACTCTGAAAGAACAACGGCTGTAAAGCTGTAGTTCACTGTAGAAGAGAGACATTCTTCAGATATTTCTATTTCCTGTGGTTCTATCTCCTGAATAGACTGAACAGTTAAAAAGATGGTACAGTTCAGGTCTAGGCTGTAGCAAAAGAAAAAAAACCAGCCAGCAAAAAAAATAAAAGTCAAGTACTGTTCTCTGTCCGTGGTTCAGCCTTTGCCAGTAAGAGTTCTAACCTAAAGCTGCAGCAGCATTTTAAAGTATGTTCTGAGTGTGGTTAATCTTCGTGTAGCTTTTTTTTTGCTAGAAGTCTTTTAGGCAAAGCTGCAATGTTGCCTGTTGCTGTTACAGTAAACGTCGGGCTTAGAGCACTGGCTATTCTCAGATTGTCAGCCATCCAAGGAACCAAAGCTCCTTAACTTGGAAAACTAGATGTCAAGCCCAGGCAGACTAATAATGCCGTCTGTCTGAGGCATCTGGATATTAACCCTCTTAGCATGATGCTTACAGTTTCATTCCCAAATGCTTTTGCAGATGGAAAATACACAGATTTGAAAGAATATCTCTTTTAAAAAAAAATTGGACTATGTTGAGCTATGTACCATTTTGGTGCATATTATATTCATTAAACCACTATAAATATCTCTTTTCATGACTAATGCAGTGAGGAATCTATGCCAATTTAGAAAGGAATTACATTTCTGGCTGGAAATGTGTCAAGATGCACATTTGCTCACCACCATCAAAGTACCAATCACTGATTAACATTGCAGAAAAATTCCTTAGAAGCAAAACGAGCTGACGAATCTGAAAGTACGTAATTTGTTCAAATGCTACTTTGTACCATGGAATTGCCAACTGGTTTGTCTCACAGAAGCCCTGTTCTCCTGGGAATGCTGTTTGAATTTAAAGACATGCGAAGTCACACATCTGAAAACACGCTGTTAGTCTGTAATCTAGTCAATATAAAAGATTAATATCATCTCAGTCTCTTCTGTCATTTCTGTAATTTTTGTTGCTTTCTGTAGCATTACAGTGGGCTTTCCCTCTTTTGTAAGAAAATTTGCTTTCCACAAAACCCTGGGGGGAAGGAAGCGTGAGTGTAGTCACTACAGGCACTGATTGGGAAGAATAAAGTTCAGGAGTACTGAACCTGTTTCCAGCACAGACTTGGATTAAAGCAATGCTAGGTAAAATGCACGAATAGTTTGGGACTGGAGGTTCATGTGCTTTTTACTACTTCTCTGTGGATCAATAATCTTGTTTTCTTTACTGCACACTAACCCGGTTCTTGTGGGAAGCCTCCCTCTCCCAGCCACACACCCCGATGAACAAATTGCAGCATGGGCAGGGCATGGCCCTGGGGGGAGGCTGTGCTTACCTTGTTATTGTATACAAGTACAGCACTATCAGCTGTGTTTTGAAATAGTTTACTCCAATTTCATCCTCCAGATCCCCTCCCTCCTCAGAAGGGATGTCATCTGGTTTTGGGCTCACTGGCTGTTCCTGGGCTGGGCTGCAGCATTATGAAAGATTCCTAATGCTAAATTTCCAATTCTCTCCTTGTGCTTATTTAGTACCTCTTCAGGTTTTAGTAATCTTTGAAGTTTACTGAGTAACAAATTTGGCAGAAAGTCCTTCACTGAGATTTCATTTGGACTTGTTTGTTTTCTTTCCACCACTGCTGTAGTAATGATGCTCTGTTTATTGGAGAGAGCTCCTTTGAGTGCTGATAACAAGTTCAGGACTTCTCCCCCGAGGTCACTACTGGACTGCAGGATGCTTGGAGTTGTCCTTGCTAATGTGCCTTGCGCAGGGTGGTTAGCAACTGCATTCTGCAAGAGTATTGCCAGCTTTCTACTGTTACTTTCATGGAGATGTATCCTCCTGAAAAAGAGAGATCCCCAGGAGCACAAGGAGCTCCAGCCCTTGCAGTCAGTGTACTTTTTCTCTTTAGGCCCATCCGTCCATCCGTTACTTTCTGGAGTCTTAAATGCAGGCAAATTATTTTTTCTCAAATGACATCATTTAGATGTTGTTATGAGAGTTTTCTTTTACTCACTGAGGACCAGTTAAAATCTCAACTTCCTCTCTGTGGTATCAATTTTACTTTTAAATCTTTGAGGCGTGAGCTTGGTGATGAATCAGCACCACGTGTGTTTTGGAAATGTTACGATGGCTTTGTGTGTAGGTGGTGGCAACAGGGAGCTCTTGTTTTCGATATTTTGGGGAGTCAGATGAGAGGGAGTTGAGAAACAGCACCTTCAAAAGGAAGAGCTGGGCTTATTTTATTGCTGGAGCTGCTCTATGCCAAAAGTGTTGCAACAAAGTGATGCCACACACTCTCTAATGCCTTTTTAAAGTGTGTTTTTTTTCTCCTTCGCAGGGTGCGCTTCTGTGTGAATGAGAGAATGGGAAAGCTGAGCCCTGAAAAGCACACCACAAAAGTCCAGTAAGTGAACAGAAACCTGAGCTGAGCCCCTGACATACAGTTCCCACTTTGAATATGCTGTGGAATATTGAACAGAAAAAGAAGTTTGCCCAGGAAATACCAGGCAGGATAATGAAGGACAGTCTGTTACCTGTGAAGAATGTGCTGCCTGAGACAGGTTTTTCTGTTCTGGTAAAATAATGTGCCTGCAGAAACAATCCCGTCTAAATTTTTGTGTATGGCATCTGTGGCATTTACTCGTTTGTGTTGATGTTACAGCGCATTGTGTTACAATATGAGGATGGTGGAATGTGTTTCTTGGCTTTTGCAAAGAGCAAGAAATGAAATGTTTAAAAAAATTCAAAGAAGAGAGCAAGACAATGAGTGTACAGGGAATATGAGTAAAGAGACTTGGGTTATGGTGTTCAGATCCTGAATGGGAATAACTTTGTTTATGCTGTTCTCTCCAAGTTATAGCATACAAATATTAATTAAGCCATCCATCTTTATGAAGCATATGGATAATTTCCCCTTATTACAGAAGGTAGTAGTGGAAGCATTAAAGGTTGTATTATAAAGATGAAGAATCATATTAAAATTATATCTTATTAGAAAAATTTTGGTAAAAATATTACCACTTTTTGGTCCATAGCCTAGACTTTTTCTCAAGTTTGGTCTTTTTCTCAGCGTGTAGCAAGAACTGTATACTCAGTAGATGCAGACTCTAAGGAGGCAGAGGGACTTGGTAACATTTAGGCAACTGAATACTGGCCTTTGCCTTTGTTCCAGTGCCCACAAGAGTTGTTTTTACAGCTTCCTGATTTTCTTTTCCTTTTGAGCACTAAATTCTAAACAATAAAATCTATCTGAAAATCTTCCTGCAGATTTCTGATAAATATGTAATATGACTGCAGGGCAGGAAGTGTGTGCCTCTGACATAGGTGACTGCGGGTGTCATCCGTGGCTTATGCTCCAGGAAAGGGTCCAAAGAGCAGTAGGAAGAACATTTTCAGCTGGTGGGTAACTGCTGTGTAGGGTGAGCAATAGAATAGCTGATGCCCCAGAAATCACAGCTGGGAGGTGAAGATGGTCAGGGGTCGTTGTTCTAAAGGTGGTAATGTTTTTATGAAATTGTTGGAACAAACCCACTATTTCTGCAGGAATTGTGGTTTATGCAACAGACTGAAGGGAAACTGTGTTGCAAAGCTGGATTGTGCTGGCATGCACAAGCAGGAGCAGGGAGTGGGATGTGTGCCAGCAGAGGGCAACAGCCCGGAGCGCCGCTGAGGATGCTGGCGGCTCCTGCAGCATCTCCGCCCGGAGAGCAGATCCCGGGGGGAATGCTGGGGTGGGTGCTCCAGCCCCTGCTCTACGAATCACATGCTTTAGAAAACAGTGCTCCGGTGGGAGTATCTTACTGCTTCAGCTGCCAGAACATCCCTGATTCCAGCTCTGGGAAGGTCCTTACCTAGGAGGTCTCCTAGAGCGTCCTTTTGAGCCTTGCGATAACTTGGATTCCTGTGAGCTGCTGTAGTAAGTAAATTTTAGCTGCTCTTTTTGTTTTGTTACTGAATTCTAGCAATGGCTGAGCAGCAGATACCCGCGGGACTTCTCTGCTGAGGCACCTCGACCTCCATGTCCCTTGGGAGCCAGTGCAGGACCTGAGTACTACCTCCGAGTGACTGCAATTAACTGCAAGGCAGCTATTCCGGCAGATACCTTATATATTGCTTTTCTTATATTAATGCCCTAAGTGAACCTTTTCCAAGAAAACGTGTGATCTAAATACAGATCTGTCTAAATGAGTATTTACTTAATTAGGATGACAAAATAAGTTAGTTGGAAGGGACTTCTGGAGATGATCTGGCTCAAAGAACTCTCAAAGCAGGACCAGCTTCAGGGTGAGATCAGTTTGGTCACTCAGATGTAAATATATATACTTAATATATGCATTAATAAAAAGAAACCTTTATGTTTATATATATCAACATATATATTTATCTGAGTATCTATATCTCTAAAAAAACCAGAATGAAAAATAATTTAGGCTGAGAAGATGCAGCCTTGGAAGCTTCCATGAATGCAGTGTTTTATGCACAACTTTCCCAGATCTTCAGTGCTGAAACCATAGATTTTTAAAGAAAGTTGATTAATAATTTCATGGAGGGGATTATGCAACTAAGCAGGAAAGCTGCTAAAGATAGGAAATTGCTTATGATATGGATCTCTGGAGCCTGTATATTGGTATATACCTGGAAACAGGTGTGTACAGGGGAGTGAAGTGTTCCCGAATTGTTGTTTGTGCTGTATTCAGGATGGATGATCCAGTGATTCAGGGCTCTTGCAGATTGCCTGGCAGAGCTAGGAAGGATTTTTCCCAATTTAATGCAATTTGCTTTCTGCTGGGTTTTTGGGAGGTGAGGTAACTCTTTCAGGCTTCTGCAGAGGCTGTGCAGATTGACAGGGTGTTGTCTGAGTGTACTGGGGCTCTTCACAGAATTAAATTCTCGTAAGCACTCAGTGTCCTTTCCTTATAACCTCAGGGTTAAACCAGCTGCTGGCTTTTGGGCCAGGAGAGAGTTTTGGATCAGATTGGTAGGGAGTGTTTTTATTCCCTCCCTTTGTGCCACTTTTATTGAAGAAATTCCTTGCTGCTGTGGAGACACTGGCAATGCTTTGCTCTCTCGTTTCTCTGTGGCTCCTTGGAATTGGGGGGTTTGGTCTTTCACTGTAGACCTGAAGATTGTCACAGGAATCTGGAAAGCTTTTGGTAGGCTGAGGGGTGGTGGGACTAGCTGAAACAGGTGCTCTGGGCACCTTTCTACCCTGAGCATTGCTTATGTGGTTGTCAATGATCAAAGGTAGATTAGATGTAGGAGGAATTTTCGACTACTTGAGACTAGGAATTTTTGAAAGAGGCTGGAAAAATTCCACCCATCAGGTGTCACTAATTTCTTTTAGCTGAATGCTTTTTCAGAATACCAGTCTTTGCACTTAAAAACAAACAAGAAATTTTTTCTTGGGGTTGTTACCCAGTCACGATTATTTTGCAAGGCTGCTGTAAAGATAATCTCTGATTACTGGAACATGCTTTTGTCCTACTCCAGCAAGGACTACTCACTGGTTTGCTCTTGTCTGTCACTGGGGTTTACCTTTCTGTGGTTGCTGTCAGGATTTGTAGCATCCAGTGGTACACAAGCCTGTGGGGCAAAGCACATAAGAAGGTGTTGCTGGTTTGGTTCAATTTAGGTGCTTAGCTCCCAGGCTGGCTGGAGTGAGATGTAAATTTTTATGGTGAAAGTCTAATATTTTGTTATTGAAAAACTATGTGTTAATAAAAATACACAGGCACTTTGTAGCAATTTCAGGACTTGCTCTTGTGTCTGGACTTTTTGTGATTACTGAAGGATTTACTTAATGGAAACAAGCTCTAGCCCTCATTTCTGAGATAAATTCTACTATTTTTATATAGTTCCTTTTTCTCTGGTTTGAGCTTGTGTCTTGCAGTTTTGCATGTTGTGTATCAACAGTGTAAGACTGGATACAGGGAAAGTACTTGAGGATCTGGATGTTTTAAACTGATAGTTTAACAGGATTCTCTAGGAAAAATGAAGGAATTTTGCCTGAATTCTGTGAGGTTTGACTTCATGGCTTTATCTGTATTTCTTCTGTTTAGGGGTAGGCTCCCAAATGGTGTTTAAATAGCAGGACTCTCCATCCCCACGTGTCTTTGATAAAGTCCTTTAAGTTTCTGGTGTGTTAAGTTTTCTTATCTGAAGAATAAGGGTGATGAGTAGTGAAGATTCTCAACAAGCTTTTGAAACCCTCCTGTGGAAGGTACAATAGCATCTGTTCAATTATCATTGCTGGTACATTTAAAAAAGATGTATGAAATGTGGGCTGAGGACATGGCTTGAAGAGAAACATACAAGAGCGAGGTAATTTTTATTTACAAAAGAGATTAAATGGCATCTTCCAACAGAAATCTCTTGATACTTCTAGTTATCTCCTCCTTTTGCACAAGAACATTTTGAATGGATGAGTAATGAAGAAGGCAAATGTTTCTTGTCTTTAATACAATTAACCTCTAAGGCCTCACCGGTGCAGAATACAACTGAAAAATTCTTTTAATAAAATGAGGGGGAAAAGAGATTAATATAAAAGTCTGTGCACTTGTATCACTTAGAATAAAAATGACACATGTAATTTAGTTCAGTGCTTTAGGCTAAATAGCACCTGCAGTTGAGAAGGACCCATATTGCCTACGCAGGGTGTATTTGGCCTGATAGATTGCATAAAGGACAGGAAGGTTTTAACAAATTGGAGAACTGGAGGTAAGATCCTGCTTTCTGCGGTGGGAGTGTGCAGACTTAGGAGGGCTGGGACCCTCTCCTTCCTCACCATCACCACTCCTCTCCTGCTCTGCCCTGTGCACGGGCTCGACCTCGGGACTGGGGATGTTCAGCCACTGAAACTTTTGTCCAGTCCGTAGATTGCAGGGATTGAAGCAGTTTTGGGCCACTCGGTTCCTCCGCCAGCTCCCCGGAGGACAGCTCCCGGGCAGCGGCAGTGCCGTCCGGCGGGCGGGCGGGCAGAGGGAGGGATGCCCCGGGGCCGGGAGCTGCCCCGCGGGGGCCGGCGCTGCCCGTGCCGCTGCCGGCGGGTCCCGCTCTCCGCCGGGCCGGCTCGGGGCTGTCCCTGACCTATTTCG